>OY992536.1:73286568-73425087 GCA_963921195.1 Pegoplata infirma | reverse complement strand
GTTATCTGCAGAAATACAGATTTAAGGAAAATACTTTGTATTTTCTTGTAACCGAAAAACAAAATGTTATCTGTAATTTTACTTTTTACTTTGTAATCTCTATTTGACAGATAATAAACAGAGTTTTTTGTTAAAATACGGATTTTAGAAAAATACTTTGTTTTTTTTTCTCGTAACCAAAGCAATAAATTTCATCTGTAATTTTACTTATTGCTCTGTAATACAGTTTTCATATAAAAATCTCTTCAAAAAGCTTCCAAATATTTCAACTCCTCTTTAAAAAGCGTTTTAAATTACAATAAATTAAATTTTGTTAAATTTTACGATGATGTCGTGTAAAATTGGAGGTACTTGTAAAAAAACTCGTAATTTCCACAAAAATAAAAAAAAAGCATTAAAGCGGCATTTCGATGGCATTTCCCAATTATGAACACTACTTACACATTAAAGAAAGAGAAATTGATCAGGAATCAAATAATAAATAAAATAGTAAAATTCTGGTCGCTTTTATCAATATTTTACAGATAATTCTGTAAATTTACATTTTTTTCTAATCGACATTATTTTACAGTGTTTTGTTCGTAAAATTACAAAAAATCTTGCTGGTTGGAAATCTATGGTATTTTCTGCTGGCTCAGCAGAGTATCTCTGTAATTTAACAGAGTGATTATTTTGAGTGTGGGTTTAATTGACAAATATGCCTGCAATATCTGTCAAATAAATCTACTTTAGATATATTTCAGTTTTTTTATGAATAACCACCTAAAACTTTTTATTAGCAAGAATATTTTAGAATCTGAGTCTTTTTCTACACAGCAAATTTCAGTTTTTCTACACTCAAAATAATTACTCTGTTAAGTTCTCTGTAAAATGACTGTAACCTTAATTCGACAGATATTTGACAAAGTTATCTGTCGAAATACAGATTTTAAGAAAATACTTTGAATTTTCTTGTGACCGAAAAACAAAATTTTATATGTAATTTTACAATTTACTTTGTGATCTCTATTTTACAGATAAAAAAAAGGATTTTTTTTTTGTTAAAATACGGATTTTAGAAAAATACTTTGTTTTTTTCTCGTAACCAAAATACTAAATTTCAATCGTAATTTTACTTATTGCTCTGTAAAAATAAAAATCACTTCAAAAAACTTCTAAATATGACCGATAAACCCCTCTTTAAAAAGTGTCTTAAATTACAATAAATTTATGCAGAGAAGTTTTACTCATAAAATGGATTTAACTAAAACTTTGTAAATTTACAGAGTTTTTTTTTGTAAAATTTTGAACTCATAAAATGCATTTATCTAAAACGTTGTAAATTTACAGAGTTTTTTGGTAAAATTCTATTCGGTTTTATAAATATTTTGCAGATAATTCTGTAAATTTACAGTTATTTTTTTATCGAAATAATTTTACAGAGTTTTCTTCGTAAAATAACAAAAAATCTTGCTGGTTGGAAATCTATGGTATTTTCTGCTGGCTCAGCAGAGTATCTCTGTAATTTAACAGAGTGATTATTTTGAGTGTATAGAAAAAAATTCTCAGCAACTGAACCTTTGTCTTAAGAAAAATACGGAAATCTAAGACTACCCGACTAAAACAGTTTAGATATAGCAACATATTATTTAATATATTTATATATGGCCATACACAGTACCTTACATAATTATATGTAAATGTATCTTGTATTAAGTTTTACATCCAAAATTTAATATGGTGCCATATAAAAGGATTTCAAATCATGTGTTGCTCCACATACAATATATAAAGCTTTATTAAATTAGATATTACATATAATATTTTATACGACTCCATACAAGATTAGATAAATAAATATATGATATACAACTCCATGTCTGACCTCATACAAGATGAGATATACCCAGTAAAAACTTCTATTACCAAGTAATGAGGTTTTCGCCTTAAAATAGATGGTGGTAGCTAGTTACTAGGTTGGTGAAACACTCATTATTTTAACATGGCGATGTCATTGGAGTAATGACGGCATACCCACTCGCTTACGAGAATGCTACTGAAAAATTACATACATTAGTACCACAAATAATGAGCTACTAGTAGCCCAAAAATAACTAGTTACCAACTCCTTACAAAAATGCTTCCAAATAACAGCATACATTAGTCCTAAATATAAGTAGCTACCAGTAGCCCAAAAATAACTCGTTACCCACTCCTTACAAAAATGCTACCAAATAACAGCATACATTACTCCCAAAAATTGGCCGTCTTCCCTCAAAAAGGAATTGCGTTAAAAGTAAAATGTTCACTTCATGCCTATTCGTCAGGATGATTATGTTCATGTTAAACGCGGTTATTTCAAGAGCAACAAAGCGGGAAAATTTCTACAATCTAAATGTAAGAAAAGCCAACGGAACCAATGTTTACGTTGATATCCATCTCTTCAAATGTTTGATTGTAAAATTCAAATAATACAAGTACCGAAAATAATATTATTATAATAATAATATTAAAGCTCTACCCTCCACTCTCTACATTTTACATAAAATCAGTAATATACTTCTATTATAAATTTTTATTAATCGAAAAAATAATTAAATTTAAATTATTTTTAAAGATTGCGATTAACCGTTAACCGCGGTGAATCGCTTGAAATTTAACCGAAACGCGGTTAATGAAAACTGCTGTTAATTGCAAACCCTTTAATAGAGGGTATATACAAGTTTTTATATTCGAAGTATCTGTCTGAGGCCCTATTATCAGGAGCGGCTCTGGGAGGGTATGTCGGAGATTACCCCCACAACTAGTTCTATAAAACTTGTGAAACACTGTGCTTTGACACAGGCTCCTTCAGAATCTGACTGAAATTAGATTTGTAATAAAACAAGAAGCATCCGAAAGAAGCATCACGGTTACATTAGTAATCAGGCAATACAACCTATCATTTACTAATTCAACCGTGATGCTTCTTTCGGATCGAAGATGGAGAATGTTGCTTGTATGTTATTCTGATTTTTAAAAAAAAAACACAAATTTTAGAGTCAAACAAATTTACGCTGAAAAAAAATTGTACAAAAATTACTACAAAAAGTTTTTACTTAAAATGAAATATTTTTATTTTTTTTACATTAGAAAAAAATCCTTTTACTTAAAAGGTGATTTTTGTATTCATGGTATTCATGGATTCGGCCAAATCGAACTCATATTTTTTGCTGTTTTTTACACCCTCCACTCTAGTGATAGAGTAGGGGCGGGATAGTGCACGAGTTTTCGATTTCGGGACGCTAGAACCGCTTATTTTGTGAGGTTCGTAAAAAAAATGCATGAGCCAAAAAATAGGGCAGGTCGGATAGGATCTAGGGGTCGCTCATCGGGGTCAAAGTTGGGCATAGAGGGGAAAAAATCCACAAAAAGCCCTACAGCTCTCTTGGTTTTGCCCCAAGGGGGGTCAAATGTGAGACAGACCCCCATTATTTTTTCCCCCCAAACACTTTTCCTAAACACACCTAAGCCCTATCTCTACTCCCTAAGGGGCTCCCATACAAAGGTTCAATTTTTAAAAATATTTGCTCCTACCTCTTTAGCTGTCTCAGAAGTGAACCTAGAGGAATCAAATGCATGACCGACCCCCAATATTTTTTCAACCCCAACATTTTCTTGGAACATACCTACCCTCTATCTTCAACCCTTAGGGTGGTCCCCATACATTCTTTTTATTTTTTCTTAATTTGTTTTTTTTTTTCATCAGCTCCTACCGGTCTAATGGTGCCTCCTAGAGGGGCATTAACAAGACTGACCACCAATTATTTTCCACCCCCAACATTTCTTCTGAATATACCACTTCCCTATCTCTAATTCCTAAGGGGTCTCCCACACAAAATGGCATTTTTATAAAATTTGCTCCTATCGCTCTAACTGGCGCAGGGGTGACCCTAGAGAAGTTAAATGTATGAGTGACCCCCAATATTTTTTAAGCCCCAACATTTTCGCCAAACAAACCTACCCTCTATTTTTAGGCCTTAAGGGGGTCCCCACACATATTTTAATATTTTTTATAAAATCATATGTTATCGCTTCCATGGTGCCTCTTAGGGATAGGGAATGCAGACTTACCCCCATTAGTTTTTGCCCCCACATTTTTTCCGAACATACCTACCGCGTATTTCCACTTTATAAGCGTGCTCCCCTTAGGAAAACCAAATTCGTAATGGTACTGGAACCCAACGTTGGAGTATTTAGAATTTACAAAAGTACAATAATTAGCAACACTTTTATTTATAAATTCAGCTCTTACAGCTTCCATAGTGCCTCTTAGGGACGGGAAATGCAGACTGACCCCCTATATCTGCCATGCAAACATCATGTTAATGAACTTCAATTAAAAGAAGTGTTTGAAACCCAATTCGGCAAAACGTCTGGACCAGGAGTGCCAATGTTTGAGCGTTTTAAAGAGTAATGGAAAAATATAAAAGACAAACCATACAGTCCTGGCATAGAAGATTAGAAAGTGGCAGGCAACATACCAGCTCTAGTCCAACCTGCATCAAGTTGTTTTGTTGGGCTCAAATAAAGGAAAAGCGACCCAGAGCCGACTTCAAGGAGTTTCTTGAAATTGTTGTATTATACCTTGGTGAAAATATTCCTAATAATCATTTTAGCCCACCAGGACCCATCAGTCATGCTCGATGGATGGCAAAAGGCATATATTGCCTAAAAATGTTTTAGGTTTGACCAAAAACAATTTACGAAAAATTTTGGTTTAGCGCCACTAAAGCAATAGAACCTCCAAATAATGATTTGAATTTTTTTAAAGCGATTGCTAATTATGCTTCAATTAATAAGATGTCTCAACGATTGGAGAAGAGATTCTCTGACATCTTTGGTATCTCAGTGGTGAAGCTGTTGCACTATTTGATCCGAATATCTCTTGTGAAATAAAAGGAAAAATGACAAATGCAAGGAGGAAGGGTTATATGACAGCGAAGAAAAATAAGACGATGATATCGGGAAAGATTATGGCTGGGGGGATAGCGGCGAAAGTGGCAACAAAGATCGTGATCATCCAGTACACGTTGTTGGAATCGAAGGTGTGAAAATAATTAACATGTAATCGAAACAAGTAAATCCAGAACTCATAATATAAAGAATTATTTAAGCCACTACGTCCCAGCTGAGACACCAACATTTTTTTCACGCATCGGATTAACAACAAATTTCATTGGTTCCGGTCCAAACACTTGGGAAAATTGTGAGGACTACCAGCAAGCGCTGCAAATATTACTTCAATCACATGTTTTCAACGACGCTGCCGAAAGAGGCGTAAAATTAATAGAGGACTATACCAACGTGTTGTGCAGTAATGGAGAGGAAAAAGTATTACCCTAACAAAGTGGAAATACGGCGTAGGTATGTTGGGACAAAAAGTAGGGGGTACAAATTATTGGGGGTCAGTCTGCATTTCCCGTTTCTAAGAGGCACCATGGGAGCGGTAAGAACTGATTTTATAAATAAAAATTATAAAAATAAAAAATGTGTGGGAACCCCCTTAAGACTAAAAAATTAAGGGGTAGGTTTGTTTGGGGAAAATGTTGGGGCTAAAAAAATATTCGGGGCAACTTTCTTTTGATTTTATAAAAAAATAAAAAAAAAATGTGTGGGGACCCCCTTAAGGCTTAAAAATAGAGGGTTGGTTTGTTTGGGGAAAACGTTGGGGCTGAAAAAATATTGGGGGTCAGTCATACATTTAAATTCTCTAGGGTCATCCCTGCGCCAGTTAGAGCGGAATTGGAGATACGGATTTAGCGTGTTCAGATGAAATGTTGGGGGCTAAAAATAAATGGGGGTCGGTCTTGCTAATGACCCCTCTAGGAAGCACCGTTGGACCGGTAGGAGCTAATTTAATAAAACAAATTAAGAAAAAATAAAAAAAAAATGTATGGGGACCACCCTAAGGGTTGAAGATAGAGGGTAGGTATGTTCTAAGAAAATGTTGGGGATGAAAAAATATTGGGGGTCGGGCATACATTTGATTCCTCTAGGGTCACTTCTAGGACAGCTAGAGAGGTAGGAGCAAATATTTTTCAACATTTGTATGGGAGCCCCCTTAAGCAGTGGAGATAGGGCTTAGGTATATTTGGCAAAAGTGTTTGGGGGGAAAAAATAATGGGGCCGGTTTCACATTTGACCCCTCTAGGGGCAAAACCAGGGGAGTTGTGGGCCATTTTGTGGATTTTTTTTCATTTACGCCCAACTTTGACCCCGATGAGCGACCCCTAGATCCTATCCGACCTCCCCCATTTTTTGGCTCATACACTTTTTTTACGAACCTCACAAAATGAGGGGTTCTAGCGATTCCAAATACTGCTGCTTAAAATCTCACACGACACTATCCCACCCTTAGTGATAGAGGGTATATATAAGTTTGTCATTCCGTGTGTAACACCTCGCAATATTGGTCTAAGACCCCATAAAGTATATATATTCATGATCCTCGATCGATTTTAAGACGATCTAGCGATGCTCGTCCGTACGTCAGTCCGTCTGTCTGTTGAAAACACGCTAACTTTTGAAAGACTTTACGGAGGCTCCTGAAGTTTGGCATATATGTTGGGCATTTACTTGGTCAGCGTGGTATTGCAATCCAGTGAAGTCGGTTTAGTGGTTTAAAAGTTATGAGCAAAAGACAGAATTTCGGCAAGGGTTTTTCGTGAATTTACAAGATAAAACACAGGATGCTGAAGCTTGGCATATATATTTGTCGTTCCCCTGGCCTGTTTCGTTTTGAATTTCAGCTAGATCGGTCTAGTGGTTCAAAAGTTATTAGCAAAACCGGAAATTTCAGATTAGCTTCATCTTATATTCTTAAAATCTTAAAATCCGGTAAATATGTTTTAAAAATATTGGTAAATATTGGTTAAGTCACAAAAATATTTTCGAACGCATTTTTGTCACTCAAAAATATTTTTACGCTAATAAAAAAATACATTCGAAAAAAATTTTACACTCAAAAAAAAATTTAGTAAATTATTATTTTTTTTTTAATTACTTAAGAAAAAAGTTTTTTTACACAAAATAAAAACTAATCAAATATATAATTTTTTCACGTTAGAAAATTTACTATCACTTAAAAGGGCATTGTGGAGGGTATTCATAGATTCGGCCAAGTCGAATTTAACTTTTCTACATGTTTTTATTTAAGTTAAACTTTGCGTATGTGTAGATTTATACGTAAAAAAAATAATGAAACATTTGTATTGGTTTATGTAAGTTATGTTTTTTTTTTTTTTCATTTACATAGATATTTATATTTAAGTGTGCATTCTTTTCTATATACAATATGCATTAAGGTCGTTAAGGATTTAAGATATAAATAACCGACATTTATTAAAATGATGATTCTGATTATGGTTTTATTTTAATATTATTGTACAATAGGTGACAAGTATATTACTGATGTAAAAAGAGGGATTTTGTTTTTGTTGATTGTTGTTTTTAATAATAAAAATTTTCAAAAATAAGTAACACATTAGAGGGCCTCACTTTTTATGCGACCAAAAAAGGTTGGCTCATTTTATGAAGATTCCCAAAAAAAATTATACAATTTTCTATTTAAAATAAAATCTACTCGATTACACTAGTTTGCAGAGATTTTGATCCACGACATTGTGCGTCTATTTTCTATATAAAATTTTGCGCTTAATCCGAAAATGGAATCCAAATGTTCAAAAGTAGAACCGTTTTCGAGATATTGCTAATTTTCCAAAGCTTTCAACTTTTAAAAAAAGTAGTTTTATTTAAATAAAATTATCTCCAGACCAAATCGGTGGATTTTATTATTTATTGTGTTAAATCAAAGGTTCTTAAATTCCTTATCAATTCTACATGACACCTTTTGCTATCTGATTATCACATTAGAAGCTATTAATTGATATATCGAAAATTTTGGTTTAATTTTATTTTAGAAGAAAAAATAAATTTGAAGAAAAAATAAAATTCTATTGATAATTTCAGAAGAAAAATAATACATATAAAATTTATTTCTCTCCTTGCAGTACAAGTCTGATCTATTACAAAGAAAATAATAGACTTTTTAAGAAAAGTTCGTTGAAAATTGTAAAAGTTACATGCACTTGAGTAAAAATGCAAAAATTTTGATTCTGAACATGTATGGTTTATTGAGTATCACAAATTTTGATATTTTGAAATATTGTTCGATTTACGATATTGGACATTTTTTTTCATGTAAAATCGCGCAATGAATCCAAAAATGTAGTCAAAAAGTTTAAAATTAGAAAAGTTTTCAAAATATAAGCAAATTCCATATTTTAATAATTGGTTTGACATAAATAAAAATATCTCCGGACAAAATCGAAGGAATTTTTTTTTTTTGCTTTGAAATTAAAGCTAATTAACTACTTTATCAGTTCTCTTTTGAATATTTTTCAATCTGATTATCGCCTTAGAATCTATTCATCGATATAGCGACAACTTTACTTCAAGTTACACGAAATTTAGAAGAAAACCTTAATTCTATTGTAAATTTTACCAACAATAAGTTAACATTTTTAAAAAATTGTATTTCTGTATGTTAAGTTCAAGTCTGTTTCATTACAAAGGAAATAAGAGGTTTTTTTAATAAAATTACCCAGGCAGAAACTGCCAACCGTTCAGGCACAAATATATTTTATGGCCATTGGATGGTTCAGTTTGAAAATTGTCAAAACCAGACCAGAAAGAACAAAGTTTCCCCTTGTAAAACTGAAAAATGGCATGCTGTTGGTCAAGTTAATTAGAAAATTTATTTTTTTCTGTCCTCCCTTTTTTGTAGACACTTCTATAAAAAAATAATAATGATAAAAATGCGTAAATATCATAATCAATCAATTTGTTAACATTTGTCACGAAAAGAAGGGTATTCTCCGTCAAAAAACCCCTAACATTTTTTTACATTTTGGAGGGAAAAAGAGAATGTAACACTCTCACTTGTTTCTTTTTTTCCCTTTTGTACAAAAATATTGGTGGATACTTTTTTTAACTAACAATAAGCAAAAAATATTCATTGAATACAAAAGTTTTATTAAAAAAAATTTTAAAAAGTTGACAAATTGTCAGGTTTTAATTGTCATTTTTTAAAATCGTAATTTTTTGGACAAAAATCGTCAAATCGTCATTTTGCTATTTTGGGGAGTAAAAATCGTCAAATCTGGCAATAGTGCTCCGGATACATCACCCTTAAACTTACATACCAGTTTCGGTTCAATACACCACTTTTTTTCAGGACTTTTCCAAATTTTTTCCTAAAAGCATTTTTAATAAATTTTTTATTCCAAAACGCAAAAAAAACTGCAAACAAATCTTTTCTGGGGCTTAGAAAATTGTTCAAAGTTTGTTCAAAATTTTGTTATCCTAATAAAGGAGTCAATAAATTTTTTATCATAATTTAATAAATTTCTTTGTTCAAATAAACACCAAAAAAAGTTGTGTCTTATGGACTTATGTATACAATTTAGATACGTCCCATTTTTTTTGTTCTAAAAGTGCTATAATAGTACCATATTTTTTGTATTTAAAGCGCTTTAAAATAGCAACGGCATACCGTTTACCGTGGTTATCATTTTGGACGCTGGGAGAGTACTAAACTGTGATGCTTTCCCAGCACACAAGCAACCATAAAAGGTACTTTGCAAGCGCTCTCCCGTTCGTATTTTTCTGCCTGGGTAGTTACAAATTTAAGTATTTTTACTTAGGTAAAACCACTCTTTTAAAAAGTTGAATATTTGAAAAGTTAAAAATATCTTGAAAACAAAATACTTTAAATTTGTTGGACTTTATTTTAGGATTCAGCGTAAGATTTTATTTGGAAAATCAATTCAAAATGTCGTGGATCGCAAATTTGTTTATTAATATGTAAACTAGTGTTATTACCAGAGACTGGAACTTCATGCAAATGCATATTTTTTCTCGTTAGTGTGAGAACATTGTTAATGAGATATCTTTTCAAATCAACAAATTTGCATTAAAATGACACTGATTTGTTTGTGCATATTTTTGCATATTTTAGTAAAAATGCATATATTTGGATATTTTTGCAATAATGACATTTTTTAGTGATATTTTATAAAGAAAAATTTCAAGGTTTTAAACATTTTTTGTTACATTTTTTTTTTGCAATAGTTTTTACATAGTCCCTGTTTTGATTTTTTTTATCAGTGATGACATTTTGACGATTTTTGGTTCTTTTCTGCATATTTTTTTCTAATGTTTCTTTTTGAGAGTTGGCATTACTGAACCTTTTGTTTTAGCTTTCACTTATTTTCATTTAACATCAAATTCCAAGAAAAAAAAATATCAACCTCGCAAAAATAAGCTCCAATCCAATACCTGTAGAACGATCATTTATTTTTTTTTTTTTAGATCAAATAGACTCAACTGTACTTTTGATAATTTAAAGAAATATTTATTTGTCAATGTAAATATTTTTCTACCCTCCAACCACAGTATGGGGGTATACTCACTTTGTCATTCCATGTGTAACGCATCGAAATATCGGTCTAGGACCCCATTAAGTATATATTTTATTGATCAGTGATCGATTCTAAGACATTCTAGCGATGTCCGTCCGTCCGTCTGTCCGTCTATCCGTCTGTCCGTCTGTCCGTCTGTCCGTCTGTCCTTCTGTCCTTCTGTCCGTCTGTCCGTCTGTCCGTCTGTCCGTCTGT
This sequence comes from Pegoplata infirma, assembly GCA_963921195.1. Taxonomy (NCBI): domain Eukaryota; kingdom Metazoa; phylum Arthropoda; class Insecta; order Diptera; family Anthomyiidae; genus Pegoplata; species Pegoplata infirma. The sequence continues at coordinate 73,414,390 of OY992536.1, read as the reverse complement.
CCGTCTGTCCGTCTGTCCGTCTGTCCGTCTGTCCGTCTGTCCGTCTGTCCGTCTGTCCGTCTGTCCGTCTGTCCGTCTGTCCGTCTGTCCGTCTGTCCGTCTGTCCGTCTGTCCGTCTGTCCGTCTGTCCGTCTGTCCGTCTGTCCGTCTGTCCGTCTGTCCGTCTGTCCGTCTGTCCGTCTGTCCGTCTGTCCGTCTGTCCGTCTGTCCGTCTGTCCGTCTGTCCGTCTGTCCGTCTGTCCGTCTGTCCGTCTGTCCGTCTGTCCGTCTGTCCGTCTGTCCGTCTGTCCGTCTGTCCGTCTGTCCGTCTGTCTGTCCGTCTGTCCGTCTGTCCGTCTGTCCGTCTGTCCGTCTGTCCGTCTGTCCGTCTGTCCGTCTGTCCGTCTGTCCGTCTGTCCGTCTGTCCGTCTGTCCGTCTGTCCGTCTGTCCGTCTGTCCGTCTGTCCGTCTGTCCGTCTGTCCGTCTGTCCGTCTGTCCGTCTGTCCGTCTGTCCGTCTGTCCGTCTGTCCGTCTGTCCGTCTGTCCGTCTGTCCGTCTGTCCGTCTGTCCGTCTGTCCGTCTGTCCGTCTGTCCGTCTGTCCGTCTGTCCGTCTGTCCGTCTGTCCGTCTGTCCGTCTGTCCGTCTGTCCGTCTGTCCGTCTGTCCGTCTGTCCGTCTGTCCGTCTGTCCGTCTGTCCGTCTGTCCGTCTGTCCGTCTGTCCGTCTGTCCGTCTGTCCGTCTGTCTGTCCGTCTGTCCGTCTGTCCGTCTGTCCGTCTGTCCGTCTGTCCGTCTGTCCGTCTGTCCGTCTGTCCGTCTGTCCGTCTGTCCGTCTGTCCATCTGTCCGTCTGTCCGTCTGTCCGTCTGTCCGTCTGTCCGTCTGTCCGTCTGTCCGTCTGTCCGTCTGTCCGTCTGTCCGTCTGTCCGTCTGTCCGTCTGTCCGTCTGTCCGTCTGTCCGTCTGTCCGTCTGTCCGTCTGTCCGTCTGTCCGTCTGTCCGTCTGTCCGTCTGTCCGTCTGTCCGTCTGTCCATCTGTCCGTCTGTCCGTCTGTCCGTCTGTCCGTCTGTCCGTCTGTCCGTCTGTAGAAGACACGATACAGTCCAAAATAAAAGAGCTAGACTTCCGAAGTTTGGCACGAATATGTCTTATATTCCAAGGCAGGTTAAGTTCGGAAATGGACAAAATCGGATCAAGGGGAAAAAATTTTCCCCTTGGAAAACTAAACCAACCTAAGAAAAACCGCAATTTTTTCAGGGTTTTTTGTAATTTTGCTAAGCAAATGCAACATTCTTATCTCAGATGAATTTCAAAATCGCAAGGGGAAGGTGCTCCAAAACGTCTTCCACCAACCCCCCAAAAAAAAGAAGCCCCTGGATTTTTTTTATATTGTTTTTTTTTTTTACATTTTAGAGGGTATAAAAGATTCGACACAGCCGAATGTAACACTCTCACTTGTTGTTTTTAAGTTTTGCTAAAGTTAATAATAATAATTTTTATTTATTTTTTTTTTAATCAGTAATAATGAATTATAGTATGTTTCCAGTGGCATGATTTGGGCAAATCAGAGTGTTTTGAGGAAATCATGTCATTTTTTACATGTTTTCCCATACATTTTTCATATGCGCAAAACATCTCAAATTGGGTGTTTTGGTTCAAAACATGTCGACTTTTTAAACTCACCACTTGTTTTGGTCAGTGCAACACTGTATTTTATATTCGAAAATAAAAGCTACTCATTCGTAGTGAGTGTTCGTTAGAAGAAGAAGACATTTTATTTTTTTTATTATTAAAATAATTTACAATTAGTTGTTTAAACATCTTTTTTTAATTATAATAAACTACAAAATTAATTGTTTTTGGTAATTATTTTCCTAATTTTGTTGTTTTAACTATTTTGTGGAGAAAACGTCAAATTAATTACGAAAATTCGTAATTAGTTTGACGTTGCAAATCACTTCAACTTGAGTGGAAACAGCTCGAAGTGTTTTGCTCAAATCAAGTGTTTTTGATCTGAATGGAAACATGGTTTTATGCTGTTATGTTTTTATTTAAATAAAATAAAATCTGTAAGAATAAATTCTGCTGTTATGTTTTTATTTAAATAAAATTAAAAAAAATAAATGCATATTTTTGTTGCATATTTAAGGATTTTTTATGCATATTTAAAGCGCTTAAAACAAAGTTTTTAGCTGCATAAAGTTTCAGTTTTTGGTTATTACATTCCAAGATTTTTATATATTTGGTTCTACGTACACCAAAAAAACACTTACATTTATCTACCAAATTTTTTGGTAAAAATTGAACTCGTAAAGTGCTTTTGCGTAATTTAGCAAAAATTTTTAGAAAAAAAAATTTCGCAAAAATCACTTGGTGATTTTAATTATTACCAAAAATTTTGCAAATACATGTAAGTGTTTTTTGCGCGTACACCACTACGTATGAGTAATATACATAAATATAATTAATGCAGTGAAATATTTCACATACGCTATGGTGTTCTAATGCCAATGTTAAAAACATCATGTTTAAAAATTTTTTAGAATCTGAAAAATTTTAAAAGTAAATATTTTTCAAATTATCTCAGCAAAATCAGTTTCTGAAAATTCTTCTATTTTTAAAATATCGTTTAAACAAAATGCTAATTTAATGATGGGCCTTTCTGAAAAAAACGTCTGGCTACATACCTGACTGCAACTAAAAATATACCACATCAAGGGACTTACTACTAACAAATCTTTTTCTATTTTTATACCCTCCACTCTGGTGATAGAGGGTATATATAAGTTTGTCATTCCGTATGTAACACATTGAAATATTGGTTTAGGACCCCATAAAATATATATATTCATGATCCTTGATCGATTTTAAGTCGATCTAGCGATGTCCGTCTGTCTGTCTGTCTGTCTGTCTGTCTGTCTGTCTGTCCGTCCGTCCGTCTGTCTGTCTGTCTGTCTGTTGAAATCACGTTTTTGGCAATACTACGAAACCGATTTAAACGCTTGGGGTACCAAAAGTTGCGTAATTTTCCCAGGCAAAAACTGATGTATTTTTTTTTTAAATCGGTTAAGTATTTTAAAAGTTATGAGCGAATTACTAAAAAACACATTTTTTTTTCAACATAACCCTAAATTAACTCATATTTTGTGTGATACATAAGAAAGAAAACGGAAATGAAAAAAAAACTGAGAAAAGGTAAAAAAATCTTTACAAAAAATCTTTAAAATATGTAAAACAAAATCTAAATTTAATTAAAAAAAAGTTCGTTAAGTAATAATAAAAAAATTAATAGTTATTTTTATATAGCATGTGTGTGTGTGTGTCAATTTTTTGCTTCGTCATATTAACGGGGTTGCCAGACTTTTTTTTTGGCTTTGTCGCCAAATCGGATGTAAAATATCGCCAAAATTCAATTTTGTTCAGATTTCTTAAAAAAAAAATATTTTCATTTAAAAAAATAAATTTTGTTAAATAATAAAAGCCAGAAATAAACTTTATGGCAAAAATCGCCCAAATCCGGAAAATTTATATATATAAAAGAGTAATATGACTGACTGACATACTCATTCATCATCGCCCAGCCCAAACCGCTGAAGTTAGAGACTTGAAATTTGGACTGTAGTTTTACCTTCCGGAATAAAGATCCACTAAGGCTGGATTTTTGCCAATGTTGATTCTAAGGGGGTAAAAAGGGTAAAAAACTGTACTTTTGGTACTTTTTATATCTCCCGATATAATGGTCATAGAGACTTGAAATTTGGACTGTATGTTACCCTCCCGCAATATAGATCCACTATGGCTGGAGTTTAGCCAATGGTAAGGGGGTAAAAATGGCAAAAAACTGTACTTTTGGTACTTTTTAAATCTTCTGATATAATGATCATAGAGACTTGAAATTTAGACTGTATGTTCAACTCCCGGAATATAGATCCATTAAGGCTGGATTTTTGCCAGTGTTAATTCTAAGGGGGTCAAAAGGGTAAAAAACTGTACTTTTGGTGCTTTTTATATTTCCTGACGGTATGTTCACATCCTAGAATATAGATCCAGTACGGCTGGATTATTGCCAATGTTGATTCTAAGAGGGTAAAAAGGGAAAAAATCTGTACTTTTGGCACCTTTTATATTTCCTTAAAAAATTGTCACATAGACTTGAAATTTGGACTGTATGTTCACCTCCCGGAATATAGATCCCCTAAGGCTGGGTTTTTGCCAATGATTTTTCTAATAGGGTAAAAATATGTGCTTTTGTTACATTTTATATTTCCTTAAATAATGGTACTAGAAAATGGAAATTTGCAATGTCGGTTCACCTTCCGGAAAAAAGATTCACTAAGGCTCGGGTTTTGCCAATATTGATTCTACTGAGGTAAAATGGGTAAAAAAGTACTTTTGGTACTTTTTTTTATTAACTGAAATTTTATTCAAACTTGAAATTTAGAATGTAGGATCCTGAAATAAAACATTCTGGAACAAGTACTTTCCGAAAATTCTGTACCGTTTTCAAAAAGTACCTTTTATAAAAAGTACCTTTTTATAAAAGGTACTTTTTATAAAAGGTACTTTTTATAAAAGGTACTTTTTATAAAAGGTACTTTTTATAAAAGGTACTTTTTATAAAAGGTACTTTTTATAAAAGGTACTTTTTATAAAAGATACTTTTTATAAAAGGTACTTTTTATAAAAGGTATTTTTTATAAAAGTTTTTTTTTTTATAAAAGGTACTTTTTATAAAAAGTACCTTTTATAAAAAGTAAATTTTATAAAAAGTACCTTTTATAAAAAGTACTTTTATAAAAAGTACCTTTTATAAAAAGTACCTTTTATAAAAAGTACCTTTTATAAAAAAAAAAACTTTTATAAAAAATACCTTTTATAAAAAGTACCTTTTATAAAAAGTACCTTTTATAAAAAGTACCTTTTATAAAAAGTACCTTTTATAAAAAGTACCTTTTATAAAAAGTACCTTTTATAAAAAGTACCTTTTATAAAAAGTACCTTTTATAAAAAGTACCTTTTATAAAAAGTACCTTTTATAAAAAGTACCTTTTATAAAAAGTACCTTTTATAAAAAGTACCTTTTATAAAAAGTACCTTTTATAAAAAGTACGTTTTATAAAAAGTACCTTTTATAAAAAGTACCTTTTATAAAAAGTACCTTTTATAAAAAGTACCTTTTATAAAAAGTACCTTTTATAAAAAGTACCTTTTATAAAAAGTACCTTTTATAAAAAGTACCTTTTATAAAAAGTACCTTTTATAAAAAGTACTTTTTATAAAAAGTACCTTTTATAAAAAGTACCTTTTATAAAAAGTACCTTTTATAAAAAGTACCTTTTATAAAAAGTATCTTTTATAAAAAGTACCTTTTATAAAAAGTACCTTTTATAAAAAGTACCTTTTATAAAAAGTACCTTTTATAAAAAGTACCTTTTATAAAAAGTACCTTTTATAAAAAGTACCTTTTATAAAAAGTACCTTTTATAAAAAGTACCTTTTATAAAAAGTACCTTTTATAAAAAGTACCTTTTATAAAAAGTACCTTTTATAAAAAGTACCTTTTATAAAAAGTACCTTTTATAAAAAGTACCTTTTATAAAAGTACCTTTTATAAAAAGTACCTTTTATAAAAAGTACCTTTTATAAAAAGTACCTTTTATAAAAAGTACCTTTTATAAAAAGTACCTTTTATAAAAAGTACCTTTTATAAAAAGTACCTTTTATAAAAAGTACCTTTTATAAAAAGTACCTTTTATAAAAAGTACCTTTTATAAAAAGTACCTTTTATAAAAAGTACCTTTTATAAAAGTACCTTTTATAAAAAGTACCTTTTATAAAAAGTACCTTTTATAAAAAGTACCTTTTATAAAAAGTACCTTTTATAAAAAGTACCTTTTATAAAAGTACCTTTTATAAAAAGTACCTTTTATAAAAAGTACCTTTTATAAAAAGTACCTTTTATAAAAAGTACCTTTTATAAAAAGTACCTTTTATAAAAAGTACCTTTTATAAAAAGTACCTTTTATAAAAAGAACCTTCTATAAAAAGTACCTTTAATAAAAAGTAACTTTTATTAAAGATACCGAAAGTACACTTTTTGGTACTTTTTTATTTCCTGAGGTATAAATAAAACAAACTTTTTTGTTTTTTAAATCATCACATTGGTGGAGGGTATTTAAAGATTCGGCACAGCCGAATATAGCTTTCTTACTTGTTTTTTTTAATATTCGAAGTCAAGAGTTTTCAATTGATTGGAAAATATGTTGGTTATTGAATTTTGGGAAAATAAGTAAACAAGTTAAAAAAAAAAAACTTTTTTTTTATAAACCACATTATCATCAGAAGCAGAATTTTTAGTACACACAAGTACTCCTATTAAGCATATAAAGTTGTTTTTTTTTGTTTGAAATAACAAAAAACAACACTTAAACAATGATGATTTCAATAACTACGACAATAACATTCAAAACATTCATATAAGTACATATTGTAAATAGTTGATTTTTTTTTAAATAATTACACTTAGCGAAAATTTATTAAAAGTGATTTTTATATCCTCCTCTCAGTCGTAAAAATTAAACCATTTGTAAAACTTTAAAATATCTTTCTAGCATTTCGTTTATAATTCAGCAACATCAAATGCGATATTGTCCTCCTATATTATACAATCTATTCAATTCCTCTGAGTGTATATGTTAACTATTACACAACAACAAAATCAACAATGACTGAAAAAAAAATTATATAATGCCAATCAACGTCATAACAGTAGCAACAACAACGAAAACATTTACTCTCAACATCAACAACAATGGTTTGATATAACACTGATCGACAAGAAAATTTAATTGAGACAAAAACAAGTAGAAAAATAAAATTCGAAATGGCCTAATCCATGAATTCCGCAATGTACTTTTGACGTGGTAATACATTTTATAAAGTGAAAAAATTGACTACATTTTTTTTGAGTATAACAATTTTTTTTTTTCAGTGTAAAATTTTTTTTGTGTGTTCATTTTTTTTGAGTGTAAAATTTTTTAAGTGTAATAGTATTTTTGAGTGACAAAACTACTTTGTAAAATATTTTGTTGACTTACCACTGTTTTTAAAGCTTGTTTATCGGTTTTTAACCACATGAATTTAAGGTGAAACCAATCTGAAATTCACGGTTTTCTTAACAACTTTTTTCTAAACAATTTTTTTTTTTTGGTATCACGCTTAATACATTCACCTCAAATTTGTTGAACAGTGTAATCGGATTTTCGTAAAAAAAAAAAAAAAAAATTATAATTTTTTTTAATAAAATGTTTTTACTCCACTTTTCATGTAGTTGTTGTTGTTGTAGCAGCTGCAGAAGTATCATACTCTAAGTTATAAAATTTTAATTAATGTTGATGTTGTGTTATATTGTTGTCAAGGTTCAGAAACCTCGCTACATCTACGGGTTGAGTCCAGAGGGATATGGGCTGTAGGTCATTTTGCATTGATTTTTCTTTGTAAAATTTACGCTGAATTCGAAAATGAAGTCAAAAAAAAATTTTTATTCACGGTTGAAAATGTGAAAAATAGCGATTTTTGTGGAATACAAATCTTGTAGGTTATGTTAGGTTATAAGTGGCTGCTGACATTTTACGTCAACACACGTAGACTCTGAGGTCCATTGTGATACCACGGGACCGTAATAGGTTTCCCTACTAGTCCCTGTCGTTAAACCAGTTTGAGCTTCTTATGAAACTCCTTAGATATTGAATTTTGACATCCGATAAATCAGAAAGATCGTACAGCTCCCTAGATCCCAATGAAGCAAGTCTCTGACCAGAAAGTGCCGGGCAATGGCAAATAAAGTGTTCGATAGTTTCCAACTCCTCTTCATCCATGCAACTTCGGCAAAAGTCATTCGACGGCACATTTAACCGCTCTGCGTGCTTCCCTATAAGACAGTGTCCGGTAATTATAGAAACCACCGTCGAAATCTCACCTCTTGGAAGCGATGTTAGCTCACTTGTGCGCCCCTGATTAAGAGAAGGCCAAATCAGTCGTGTTGCCTCACACGTCCATCCATTTTCCCATCTTTGATTAGTCTCTGTCGCAGAACAAAGCCGTAGGTTTTGCTTGCAAGTTTCTAGAGGCATGCCAACACATTCCAATTCTGTTGGAACCTATAAGGTAATTCCTAGTCTTGCAAGCTCATCGGCTTTACAATTCCCTGGAATGTCTCTGTGCCCTGGGACCCATATGAGTCGTATGTTAAACTGCTTGGCCATCTCATTTAAAGATGTGCGGCAGTTAAGGGCAGATCTTGTTTTCAGAAACATTGAATCCAGGGACTTTACCGCGGCTTGACTGTCAGTATAGATGTTGACTGCGGTTGTAGACAAGACATTGCAGCTCAACCAGTCAGCCACTTCTTTTATTGCCATCATCTCTGCCTGGTAAACACTGCAATAATCTGGCAATCTTCGAGCCAGGCTCAATCCAAGCTCTTCCGAATAGACTCCAAAGCCTACTCGTTCCTACAGCGTCGATCCATCTGTGTAAAAATTTATGGTGGCTCCACTAGCCGGAATGTCCCCCATCCAAGACTCCCTGGATGGTATCATAGTGGTAAAGTGGCGCTCAAAGAGGCTCAAAGAGGGAGCACAGTCCACATTTTGTGGTATTGTTATCTTCTTCAAAATCGAGCTATGGCCACAATCGCTGCTCCTCCATTGCAGCGTGCTATTAAGTCGAATTGTAGACGCAGCCGCATACTGCCTACCCAATATGTCCAATGGTATCAAATCTGGTAAAAAGCGCAATAGTAAAATTTTGATATGCTCTCCAACATAGGAAACATTTGTTCTTCAAATAACTTTTTTATATTTTTTAAACAAAAACCAAATAAAAAAGCCTCCGAATTTTGTACTCTGCCCAAAACATTAAATCATGATAATGTTTTGCGGAAGATTTGGGTGTACTTGCTAAAGCAAAGTTTTTTTTTAAAAAAAAAAAATGTTATATTACTTTGCTATTCCATGCAAAACGAATTGAAATGTCAGTCGAGGACCCCATTAAAAATCCAAAAGAGCTGTACATTTCGTAAGTGAGTGCAAAAATAAGTGCAAAAAAGTGTTTTTACATTTTGGAGAGTATAAAAGATTCGGCACCAAAGAATATCCCTAGTAAAAAAAGGAAAAAAGTTCATGACTAATTATATCCCAAATATGGCGGATACAATTACTTTAATAATTATCTACGGGTATATTTAATGATCTAGCGGGATAACCTTATACACTGTCTCAAACAATTGTCCGTACCCCACACAATTAAAAAAATATTTGCTTATATTTCGAAAAATACTTAACCGATTCGAATGAAATATATTTTTTAAAAGGATCAACAATTATTTATAATATTTGCACACTAATAATAAAATAAACGTGCTTCATTATTATTTTATACAAAAAACTAAAAAAAAGTCCAAAAAATCAACTCAAAAAATTGTCTGTACGGGGAGAAAAAAATCAATTTTATATTTATAAAATGATGATTAATTGGCAATTATGATATCTTTAACATCGAGTACGATATCCTTTGGCCGAAATTACTTCTCTGAATCAGTTATTTATAGGTAGACCTTATATTTGTCTGGTTTCAAGTCCAATATTCCACCACTCCTCAAAGATAACATATTTCAGCGATAGTTGGTTGGTTATTGTGTGCTGCCGATTTTTTTTCTCCAAAAAACCCCGTAAATGTTCCATGGAACCTAAATATGGCCTCTGGGACTGGTCTAGAACTACTTTTTTCACCTCATAATGCAATTATTCTCACACAAACAAGGGAGTGTGCTTTGGGCAATTGTCGTGTTAGTACCGAAAGTTGGTTCGAATGTCTAATTTAGTCGCACTAACCTTTTAATTTTCTTTTAAACTGTCTAAATAATGAAATTTATTTATTTTGGGTACTAAAAACCCAAGATTACCGACACCTCCAGGCTCCACTTCACCCCACACCATCACGGACCCCCCACCGTGTTTCACTGTTGCTTTGCAATGTTTCAGCTGTAACGCGGAGTGGAACACTCCGCCATAAAAATCGTCTACCATCTGTCCCAAAAATATTAAAATTACTTTTGGAATACTATTATATTTACGACAAAAGTAATTTTAACACTTTTGGGTCGAATGGCAGACGATTTGTATGTTACATCCAAAAAATTTCAAAGCAACAGTGAAACACGGCGGAGGCTCTACGATGGTGTGGGGTGCAATGGTGCCTGGAGGTGTCGGAAATCTTGGGATTTAAGTACCCAAAATAAATATATTTCATTATTTAGACGTTTTAAAAGAAAATTAAAAGGTCAGTGCGACTAAATTGAATATTCGAACCAACTTTCGGTACTTACAATACAATTGCCCAAATCACACTCCCTTGTTTGTGTGAGAATAACTGCATTATGAGGTGAAAAAAGTAGTTCTAGACCAGTCCCAGAGGCCATATGTAGGTTCCATGGAACATTTACGGGGTTTTTTGGAGAAAAAAAATCGGCAGCACACAATAACCAACCAACTATTGCTGAAATATGTTATCGTTAAGGAGTGGTGGAATATTGGACCTGAAACCATACAAATATTGAGTCTACCTATGAATAACCGGTTCAGACAAGTAATTTTAGCCAAAGGATATCGTACTCGATGTTAAGGATATTATACTAGCCAAATAATATCATTTTATAAATATAAAATTGATTTTTTTCTCCCCGTACGGACAATTTTTTGAGTTGATTTTTTGGACTTTTTTTAGTTTTTTGTATAAAATAAAAATGAAGCACGTTTATTTTATTATTAGTGTCAATTATTATAAACAATTGTTGATCTTTTTAAAAAAAAAAATATTTCATGCGAATCGGTTAAGTATTTTTCGAAATATAAGCAAATATTTTTTTGATTAAGTGGGGTACGGACAATTGTTTGAGACAGTGTATATAATGTGATACGTGAATTGGGTCTATATAATTATATCAGTTGGAGAAAACTGAAACGATTAAATATAATTTAAAACCATTATAACTGATCATATATTGCTCCTTATAACGTCATATAAATTGGATAACATTATTATATTATAATCATATGCACTTTATGTAATGTTATATACAAAAATATGTTCTTTATGTAGAGCAATATCTAACCATATATATTTATGTCTTATAGTCTCAATTTATTTTATATTGTATCCGTCCGGATTAAACTGATAAAACCAGATAGACCCATTTTACGTATCATATTATATATAAGACTATCTGTCCAGATCTTGTAGGATAACCGAAGATAATATTTGAAACACTTGTGTCCACCATATTTGGGATCTAATATGTCACGGCTATATATAACTCTTTTTTAATCGGGATACCACTCTCACTTGCTTTATGTACATTTGATAAACAATTGGAAAATTTTTATGCGAAAAGCTTAGACTTGGTGAAAAAGTAGTCTTGGTAAAAAAAATGATTTTTTTTTCACGAAAAACAAAATTATGTTAAAAAAAATTTAATAAACCTAAAATTTTTGATGAAAAAATATTTTGATTAAAAAAAGTTTTTGATGAATTTTTTTGATGAAAAGAAACATTTTTTGATGTAAAAAAAAATTGATGAAAAAAAATTTTTTTTGGTGAGAAAAAAATTTATAATAAAAAATTTGATAAAAAAAATTTGATGAAAAAAAATTGATGAAAAAAATATGATAAAAAAAATGTATGAAAAAAAAAATTTGATGAAAAAAAATTTGGTGAAAAAAAAAATTGATGAAAAAAAAAATTGCTAAAAAAAAATTTGATAAAAAAAAAATTATGAAAAAAAGAAACATTTTTTGATTTAAAAAAAAATTGATGAAAAAAAAATTTTTTTGGTGAGAAAAAAATTTATAATAAAAAATTTGATAAAAAAAATTTGATGAAAAAATATGATAAAAGAATGTATGAAAAAAAAAAAAATTGATGAAAAAAAATGGTGAAAAAAAAAATTGATGAAAAAAAAAATTGCTAAAAAAAAAATTTGATAAAAAAAAAATTATGAAAAAAAAAAGTTTGATGAAAAAAAAAAATTTTAGAAAAAAAAATTGATGAAAAAAAAAAATTTATGAAAAAAAAAAAATTGATGAAAAAAAAAATTTTAATGAAAAAAAAAAATTGATGAAAAAAAAATTTGATGGAAAATAAAAATTTGATGAAAAACAAATTGATGAAAAAAAAAAATTAATGAAAAAAAAAAATCGTTTTTTTGAAGGATATCTATCATTAAAAGCAACATCTCATTGTAAAGCCTTTCAAGCCAAAACTAAAAAATGGTTTACAAAGTTTTATAGTAGGAACCCAACGGCCTTTAACCTTTTTTATACCCTCCACTCTAGTGATAGAGGGTATATACACTCAAAATAATACGTTAGTAGATTTACTATTTTTTTTTTGCTAATGCTGGTTGGCTAACTTTTAGCAAATTTTTAGTTGGGATTATCATGGTAGCAAAAATATCTTGTAAACTTCATTTAGCGCATTAGCAATTATAAACAAAATTTAAACTAGTTTTTTTTGCTAAATTTTAAATTGAGTTGGCCAAATTTTTACAAGCTTTTTGCTAATATTACCAAAAATATTTTTTTTAAGAAAACTTAAAATGGCGCTATGTCGGAAACTAAGCCAGATAGAGCAAAATGGAGGCCATTTTTGGTTTTCGGGCTCTTCACATGTTTGGACCCTAAAGGGCCCCAACTTTAGATCAAAAAATGTTAGCATTCCCAAAATTTTTAAATGCTCATATCTCGGTAAATATTGCCGACACAAAAAAAGTCCCAGAGCATTTTTGTAGCTCTTAACACGCAGAACAAGACCGCAAAATAACCAAAAGCACTCCGAGTAATATTTTTGATATTACTCGGAGTGCTTTTAAAGTTATCGTGAATTTACGAGATAAAAAAACACGCTAACTTTTGAAAGGGAATTCTGAGGATATATATTTCTGGTTCCGCTGGCCTAGTTTGTATTGAATTTCAGACAAATCGGTTTTGTGGTTCAAAATTTATTAGCAAAACCGTGAATTTCAGAATAGTTTCATCTTAAATTCACGTGTTGAAAACCCGTTAAACATATTTTAAAAACATTGGTAAGTCACAAAAATATTTTACACTGTATTTTTGTGACTCAAATATATTTTTACACTCAAACAAAAAAAATAAACTCAAAAAAAATTTACACTCAAAAAACATTTTCCATTAAAAAAAAAATTTAGTAACTTTTTTTTTTCAAAAATTACTAAAAATAAGATTTTTTACGCAAAATAAATTATTTCTAATCAAAAATTTTATTTTTTTAAATTAGAAAATTTACTATCACTTAAAAAGGGCATTGTGGATAGTATTCATAGATTCGGCCAAGTCGAATTTAACTTTTCTACTTGTTTTAAGTCAATTTGAAAGCTGAAGGTTTTACCACACCAAAATAAATTTTTTGTTGTTATTTAATAAACTACTCAAATAAAATAATAATTTTGAAAAAAAAAAAATAAAAAATTAAAAAAAAAATTTTGCTGTATAAGAAAAAAAAAAATTGTTTTGGCAAAACTTTAACCTCCCAAAGACACGAGTTAATTTTTTCCGATTAGACCGAAACGAACCATTACTTGGTCGGCGATCGACGAAATTCTAAAAATGTTATGATTCGTGCCACCCTAATATATGTCCTTCAAATTGTTGCTGTTTTTTTTTTTTCATCCAATATAATTTTAATTAACAGCTGCATTTTTATACCCTCCACTCTAGTGATAGAGGGTATATATAAGTTTGTCATTCCGTTTGTAACACCTAGAAATATTGGTCTAGGACCCCATAAAGTATATATATTCATGATCCTCGATCGATTTTAAGACGATCTAGCGATGTCCGTCCGTCCGTCCGTCTGTCCGTCTGTCTGTCTGTTGAAAACACGCTAACTTTTAAAAGACTTTACGGAGGCTCCTGAAGTTTGGCACATATGTTGGACATTTACCTGTAGCGCAATTCACTAACTTGTTAACGACAAAAATCGGTAGTTTTATTGTCAAAAAATCGTTAATTATCGACAATTGTCTTTAAAAGCAATTCTACACACAGAAAACGGTTTCGTTGTGTCAACCAAATTTAGAACCAACCAAATTTTTGTAGTCCAGCCAACTATCACTTTTATCAGTTGTGATTACTAATAATTTCATTTCAATCGAATGGCATATTTATCGAATTTCATTACGAGCAACTGAATATATCTGTTGAAGCAACGAAAATTATAAGACAAAAATGGTTGTTATGACTGATATTATAGCACCACAACTAAAATATTTTATTAATGGGCTCCTTTAACCGTAAAATAAAAAGACAAAAATAGTGCTTTTTTGTAATATATTTATTAAATAAGTTAATTTTAAAAGAATATATACATACATAAGTTGATATTTAAATACTACAACAATTTTTAAGAACAGTTAAAAAAATCTCAGAATTTTAGAAAAACGTTCAGCTTCTGAGACTTTCTATAGCAAATATGTATCAGAATCTGGGACTTTTTTATAGAAAAAATTTCCTGGAATCTTATACTTTTTGTATGGAGAGACATTTATGAGACATTTTCTATAGTAAAACTGTCGCAGAATCTGAGATTTCTTCTACAGAAAAAATGTTTCAGTATCTAAGAATGTTTCTAAAGAAATGTCTCAGAATTTAAAAATTTTTCGATAGAAAAAATGTCTTAGAATCTGAGAATTTTTTACAGAAAAAATGTTTGAGATTCAGAGAATTTTTCTATAAAAAAAATGTATCAGAATGTGAGAATTTGATTTCTACAGAGAAAATTCCAGAGTCTGAGACATTTTTTCTAAAGAACAGGTTTAAGAGTCTGAAGCTTTTTTCTAAAGAAAAAGTTTTAGAATCTAAGACATTTTTCTATAAAAAAATCTCAGATTCTTACACATTTTTTCTATAGAAAATGTCTCAGATTCTAAGAAATTTTTTCTAAAGAAAAAGTCTCAGATTCCAAGCCATTTTTTTCTATGGAAAAGTCTCAGATTCTGATACATTTATTCAATAGAATTTATCAGGTTTCAGATTCAAAGACAAATTTTCTTTAGAAAAAGTCTTGGATTCTAAGAAATTATTTCTATAGAAAAAGTCTATAAAGTTTCTATTAAAAAAGTCTTAAATTATATGGAAGAAGTCTCAGAATTTGAGAAACTATTCTATAGAAAATTCTTAGATTCTGGGAAATTTTTTCTATTAAGGAAATCTCAGATTCAGATAAGACTTTTTCTTTAGAAAAAGTCACAGATTCTGAGACTTTTTTTGTAGAAAAATTCTTAGATTCTGAGGCATTTTTTCTTTAGAAAAATTCTCAGATTCGGAGACATTTTTTTATAGAAAAAAATCTCAGATTCTGAGACATTTTTTCTATAGGAAAACTTTTAGACTCTGCGACATTTTTTCTATAAAAAAATTCTCAATTCTGAAGCATTTTTTCTACAGAAAAATTCTCAGACTCTGAGATATATTTCTATAGAAAAATTGTCAGATTCTGAAACATTTTTTCTATAGAAAAATTCTCATATTCTGAGACATTTTTTCTATAGAAAAATTCTCAGATTCTGAGACATTTTTTCTATAGAAAAATTCTCAGATTCTGAGACATTTTTTCTATAGAAAAATTCTCAGATTCTGAGACATTTTTTCTATAGAAAAATTCTCAGATTCTGAGACATTTTTTCTATAGAAAAATTCTCAGATTCTGAGACATTTTTTCAATAGAAAAATTCTCAGATTCTGAGACATTTTTTTCTATAGAAAAATTCTCAGATTCTGAGACTTTTCTTTCTATAGAAAAATTCTCAGATTCTGAGACATTTTTTTAATAGAAAAATTCTCAGATTCTGAGACATTTTTTCAATAGAAAAATTCTCAGATTCTGAGAAATTTTTTCTATAGAAAAATTCTTAGATTCTGAGACATTTTTTTCTATAGAAAAATTCTCAGATTCTGAGACATTTTTTCTATAGAAAAATTCTCAGATTCTGAGACATGTTTTCTATAGAAAAATTCTCAGATTCTGAGATATTTTTCCTATAGAAAAAGTCTCATATTCTTAGACATTTTTCCTATAGAAAAAGTCTCAGATTCAGAGATATTTTTCCTATAGAAAAAGTCTCAGATTCTGAGACATTTTTCCTATAGAAAAAGTCTCATATTCTTAGACATTTTTCCTATAGAAAAAGTCTCAGATTCTCAGACATTTTTCCTATAGAAAAAGTTTCAGATTCTGAGATATTTTTCCTATAGAAAAAGTCTCAGATTCTGAGACATTTTTCCTATAGAAAAAGTCTCAGATTCTGAGACATTTTTCCTATAGAAAAAGTATCAGATTCTGAGACATTTTTCCTATAGAAAAAGTATCAGATTTTGGGACATTTTTCCTATAGAAAAAGTATCAGATTCTGAGACATTTTTCCTATAGAAAAAGTCTCAGATTCTGAGACATTTTTCCTATAAAAAAAGTCTCAGATTCTGAGACATTTTTTCTATAGAAAAACTCTCAGATTCTGGAATATTTTTCCTACAGAAAAAGTCTCAGATTCTGAGACATTTTTCCTTTAGAAAAAGTCTCAGATTCTGAGACATTTTTCCTACAGAAAAAGTCTTTGATTCTGAGATATTTTTCTTAAAGAAAAAGTCTCAGATTCTGAGACTTTTTTCCTATAGAAGAAGTCTCAGATTCTGAGACATTTTGCCTATAGAAAAAGCCTCAGATTCTGAAACATTATTCCTATAGAAAGTCTCAGATTTTGAAACATTTTTCCTATAGTAAAAGGCTTACAATTATATTCGGAGACAGCTCTCCGATTCTGAGACAATTTTGAAAAGTCTCAGACTCTGAAACATTTTTCCTACAAAAAAGTCTCAGATTCTAAGACATTTTTCCTATAGAAAAAGTCTCAAATTCTGAAACATTTTTCCTATAGAAAAAGTCTCAGATTCTGAGACATTTTTCCTATAGAAAATGTCTCAAATCCTCAGATATTTTTCCTATAGAAAAATTTTCAGATTCTGAATCATTTTGCCAATAGAAAAAGTCTCAGATTCTGAGACATTTTTCCTATAGAAAAAGTCTTAGATTTTAAGACCTTTTTTCTATAAAAAAAGTCTTAGATTCTGAGACATTTTTTCGATAGAAAATTTTTAGATTCTGAGACCTATTTTCTATACAAATAGTTTCAGATTTTGAGACACTTTTCATATGGAAAAAGTCTCAGATTCTGAAACAATTTTCCTATAGAAAAAGTCTATGATTCTAAGACATTTTTCCTACAGAAAAAGTCCCAGATTTTCAGACATTTTTCCTATGGAAAAAGTCTCAGATTCTGATACAATTTTCCTATAGAAAAAAAACTCAGATTCTGAGACATTTCTCCTGCAGAAAAAATTCTCAAATTAGGAGAAATTTTTTCTATCTCAGATCTAAAAATATTTTTCCTTTGGAAATGTCTATCTGAGACATTTTTTCTACATAAAAAGTCTCAGATTCTGAGAAATTTTTCCTACAGAAAAATTATCAGATTCTGAACAAGTTTTTCTACAGAAGAATTCTCTTATTCTAAGAAATTTTTTTTATAAAAAAAGGTGTAGAATCTGAGAATTCGAAAAATGTCTCAGAATCTTAGAATATTATAGAAAAAGCCTCAGATTCTCAGACATTTCGCTATGGAAAAATTCTGATATTCAGTGATATTTTTCTATAGAAAATTTGAAAACATCAACACAATTTTTAATTCAAACATCTAACCTCTCAAATTTGGTCTTAATACAGATATTCAATAAAGAGTTATATTTTCCACCTTATTTGGAATGTTGATATGCATCTTTTGTTTAGATCAATAGGAAAATCCGCACGAATGAACTTTTGATGGTGAGCGTTTTCTGCAAAAAAATTCAATCATTATTTAAAATAGTATTTTTTGCGCAGATTTTAACATACTTACATTTTATGGTATATTGTACTTTTTGATTCATATTTATTTGATTTTTTTAAATTAGTATCTTTATAAAATTTGTTTTTAAATATTTGGTAGAAAATTATAGTACATATTATTTTTTTATGACGTTTTAATAATTTAAAAGAGTTTTTTTAGAAGCAACATACAATTAGTTGCAGTAACTTTAATAAAAATTAAAAAATGATTGTATGTACCAAAACTTATAATTCGAAGATAGTATTACATTAAAATTTTAAATTTCAAAGGTATTTTGAATTTTTCAAAATTTTAAACAATTTACTCCAAGTATCAGTTGCTGTAACTGAATATTCTGTGCTTGTTATTAAAAATGTATTGCATTAAAAAACAAAATATTAATGAATAGTTCGGGCTATTATGAACGTTTTTGAAGTAATATTTTTTTCAAATTAATGGATGCAACCAATATTTTTTAAAAATGTGATTGTTTTTTGGTAATTTGTTCAGATATTTGGTACAAAATTTGTTTTTTAAATTATGGTAACTAAATTTAAATAGTTATAACTAAAACTTATATTCTGAAACTAAATTTGAGGAGTTTTAACTGAGTTCCAAATGATTTTTTCCCTGTGTGTATAACATTTTTCTACCGAATTTTGTCGTTATTGAAAATCGTTAACTTATCAACAAACAAATTTTTGAAGTTAAAGTTAACGAAATTTTTCGGTTCTCAATACAATTTCAAAATAAACAAATTTCAAATTTACTGTTTTTGTCGTTAATTCTTGTCGTTAATTGAAAAAATTTATAGAATCACATATTCGTTACAACAACCGACAATTCTCGTTTGTTAACGATATCGATAATTTCGTTAAAAAAGTTACTGAATCGCACTACTGGTCAGGTTGGTATTGCAATCCAGCGAAATCGGTCCAATGGTTCAAAAGTTATAAGCAAATGAGTGAATTTCGGCAAGGGTTTTTCTGGAATTTACGAGATAAAGCACACGGTAACTTTCGAACGGCAATTCTGAGGGTGCTGAAGTGTGGCATATATATTTACCGTTCCTCTGGTCCGGTTCGTTTTAAATTTCAGCCAAATCGGTCCAGTGGTTCAAAAGTTATTAGCAAAACGGTAAATTTCAGATCAGTTTCACCTTAAATTCACGTGTTGAAAACCCGTTAAACATGTTTTAAAAACATTTGTAAGTCAGAAAAATATTTTAAAAGGTATTTTTGTCACACAAAAATATTTTTACACTAAAACAAAAAAAAAATACACTCAAAAAAAAGTTTACACTCAAAAAAAAAAATTGGTAAATTATTTATTTTTTTTTTTTTTCAAAAATTAATAAAAAAAAATTTTTTTACCCTAAAACAAAAAAAAAAAATACACTCAAAAAAAATTTTACACTCAAAAAAAAAATTAGTAATTTTTTTTTTTTTTTTTTTTTCAAAAATTAATAAAAAAAAGTTTTTTTACAGAAAATAAAATATTTCTAACCAAAACTGTTATTTTTTTCACGTTAGAAAATTTACTATCACTTAAAAAGGGCAATGTGGAGGGTATTCATAGATTCGGCCAAGTCGAATTTAACTTTTCTACTAGTTTTTTTTGTTTCTGCATCCGCTTGAACAAATTTTCTATATGGTCGCTTTTACATAATAGAGCTTAATAGGGAATAAACATTTTATGCAGCAGAATATATTATTTAATCCTTATTAAGTTTAAAACAAAAAAAAAAAAAATTAAAAAAAAAGAATTAAAAAAATATGTTTTAAGTTTATGTACATAGAATTTGTTAAATTTATTGCTTAAATGAAATTTTTGGTGCAAAAGTAACCATCAGGTTAGCATAGATTTTGTGTTGATGTATTTAAAGACTACTTTTAAAACTACAATATTTTGTTAGGAGCTATAGAAAATTAAAAACAACATCTTATATGGAAAGAAAATTAACAACACTGTGCAATACGAATTTGTATCTTGAATGTAACTTTTAATTCGGAAGTAATTTACACTACGTACTTGTTTTGACTAATGCAACACTACTTAATTCCAAAATAAAGAAAAAGTGCTTTACACCAATGGTTCCCAACCTTTCATTTTCGCCCCACTAGGGGGCAATTTAAAGGTTCCAGGGGGCAACGAGCAAATTTTCAAGGTTTTTTAGTCAAATAAACAACAAAAAATATTTTTTTTAGAAAACCTAACCACAAAAATTTTGTTAATTGCTTAACATTTTACTAAAAACTTAATTTAAATGCAAAAACATTGCTGAACCAGTAGTAATTTTTCATTATACCTAGGGTGATCAATTATTCGACTTTTTTCAAAAACCGGTTGTCGAATAGTTCGAAAATCAGCATTTTAAAAAAACCCGGTTTCGGTTTTTTAAATTGACAAAAAACCGGTTGAACCGGTTTTTTCGGTTTTTTCAAAATAATGCAAAAAATTACAATCACGGTCAATATAAAGTAGATATTGTTGAATTTGGTACTGTTTATAACTATTCCCAATTCTAGTTCAGAGAATACAGATTGTATTTAAGAAATTTCCAAATATATGTAGTTTTACACTTTCAAAATGAAACACAACACTTATAATATTTTTAATACATTTATTTTAATTGATTCGTTAAAGTTTAATGTTTATTAATAATTGATATTATAATGTTCGCTTAAATATTAATCTTATTTATTAATATTTTTTATATGAATAATAATTCAATTAAATAGATATTTATTATTTCGCTTTCACTTATGTCTGTTTATCTCAACTGCAGTTTGATGACTGTCCTTCTCTCGTTCTCTGTCTTCTAAATTAATTCGGTCGGCTTGTGTCAATTCCGTTTCGTTCGGTTATCATTTCCTTTCTCTGTCCCTTAACCCTCTGTGAACGTCTTAACTTAACCCCTTCGGATTTTTTTTTTTTTTTTGGGGGCAAAATGCCCTTGCCGATGCGCCATCTCTATTATCTCACGCTCCATATTCGACGGTATTACGATAAGCTCCTTAGTGGGATCCTTATGCAAAATGTCATATTTAAGATAATAATCCTCATAACTGTCCCCTTCTAGAATTTTACAAATGGCCTTAACCCAATCGTCTCTCAATTGTGCTTCCTTTATCTTATGGCGCAAGGAATCCTCCATCATTAAACATGAAACTCGACTCAAGGCATCAACATGTCGCATTTTCGATCCAGATCTGTGTTCAATAACGTAGTCAAACTCCTGTAGGAAAAGCGCCCACCTAGATACTCTTAACGGAACGTCCTGTTTGCGCATTGTCATCGCGAACGCATTGCAATCGGTCACGATCTTAATTTTCATCCCCATCACGTATATACGCCATTTTCTTAAAGCCTCGATAATGGCTAACACCTCTAACTCATATGAGTGATACTTTTCCTCGGCCGGAGTAGTTTTTGAACTCATGTACTGTATAGGATGCAACTGGTTGTCCTCGGAGTCCTTTTGAAGAAGAACAGCGCCGTAACCATGCATTCTAGCATCCGTATGTATCTCCGTCGCAGCTTTCGGGTTGTAAAGTCTCAAAACGGTAGCGCCCACTAACGCAGCCTTCAGCTGTTGGAAAGCTATAATCTCAGCATCATTCATTTTAAATTTCACGTCCTTTCGCAATAAATCGGAAAGTGGTTTAGCTATCACTGCATAATTCGGTACAAATCGACGAAAGTACGACGTCAGTCCCAAAAACCGTTGCACCGCTTTTCTGTCCCTTGGCTGCGGAAATTTTTCCACCGCGGCTATCTTTTCCCTTGAAGGTAAAATCGTGGAATCCTCAAGTAAGTAACCCAATAAGGTTATTTTCTTCATCAAAAATTGACACTTACTCCATTTAATATTGAGACCATTCACCTGCGCAACCTCTAGAACCTTTCGCAACTTCCTAATGCCCTCTTCTTCATCCTTAGATGGTATTTCCATGTCATCCATGTATATTACCAGAGTACCATCCCTGATCAAATCCTGGAATATAACTGAAATATAGCGACAAAAAACAGCTGGTGAGTTTGATATACCAAAGGGGACATAAAGGAACTCATACTGCCCATTATGTGTAACAAATGATGTATATTTCCGGGAATCATCCTCAATGGGCACATGGAAAAATCCGTTTCTCAAATCTAAGGTTGTAAAAACTTTTGCCTCCTGTAGTCGCTGTAGTACGTCATCTATCATTATCATCGGAAAATTATCGCGAATAATTTTCTCGTTCAGTCGTCGGTAGTCACAACAAAATCTCTTAGTTCCGTCCCTTTTCGACACGAGAACTACGGGTGAAGAATACTCCGAAAAACTTGGCTTCACAATGCCATCCTTCAACCATTCCCTAACCTGTTGATCCACTATCTGCTGATCCATGTAGGACATTCTTCTGGGATTATGGTATACTGGGACTTCGTCGCTCAAAATAATTTTCATTTTCACTGGAAATTTGTCAGGTTTTACAGGGCGGTATTCTTGGATTATTCTCCTAATCATGTCCCCAGTATCGCCTTTTAAATGAGTTAAGTCGAAATCCTCATCATTAACTCATTGTTTATACAGATCATCATGGTGTCATTTTCTGGAATTTTTACCTTAGCCAGTTCCACGGAGGAATCCTCATTCATCTTCTCAAGAACTTCACAAACTGCCTCGAACCAGTTATACTGAAACAATAAATCCTCAATAATCAAGTTATATTTTGCCATCTTCTCCGATACTCTATTTGGGCACTTGTACTCCTCTATTGCTTTCACCATTTTGTCCCTTTCCTCCTGAGAAAACATATTCCCGATTCCCATAATCTCGTTCCTATCAGTTCTAGCCACAATTTGCATTTCCGTCACGCCAAGATCAAAACTTCCCGATGTATCAATCTTCTTCGAAAAAGTAGCACCACTAGAATCAATTGTGATATTTACCTGTTGCAAAATGTCATAGCCAATTACGACCGAATACTATATATCCCGGTTCCTAACCACGTGAAAAGTAATCGTAATCATCACGCCGTCCAGACTCACATCAGCCTCAAAACAACCTAGAGTAGTAATGTCCTTTCGACCGATTCCAACGAGAGTCCTCGTCCTTGGACACAAAACAGCGTTACCTATTCTCAAAAAGGTATCATATTCAAGACAACTAATGTCACTTCCAGTATCGATAATTGCAGAAATTGACAAATTACCCACGACGACGTCCTTAAAGACTCTAGAATTCGAAATTCCAAAACCTCTAAAATCCTTAGATGAAGTGAGCGAGTGAACATTAGGATTCTCCTTTTTCGGCACTTTGTCGCCCTCTTTCGTAACCTTATTTTTGCAGTTAAACGATTTGTGGCCCACCTCCTTACAATTGAAACACTTTACCTCGGTGGATTTACAACTATTAGCGCGGTGTCCCTTTTCACCACACATAAAACAGCGGACCTCTGCCGATTTAGCTATATTTTTCTGACCGTCATCCTGTTGCGATTGAAGTCCTTTGTAACTTGATGGTTGCGCTGAACTCCTCACTTTTTCATACACCTTAACCTTACTTTTCAAATCTTCTATGTTGGTAGCCTGGTAAAGAACGGTTTTATTGACCTTACTGTCCGGTATCCCATCTATGAAATATTCCACCACGCTCTCCTCATCCAAATTGATTGGTGCTCCAATTTCCATTAGAGTGTACAAATATTCCCGAAATCATTCTACTGCTCGCTTTTTACGACTTTTCAAAAGTCGGTGAACTTCGATAGACGAATTCCTGGTCCCAAACTCCCGACATAATATACCCTTAAGCGAACTCCAATCCCGAATATTCGGTCGGGTCCTGATAAATATTTTCGCAGCCCCAGTCAACAGTTGTCGTGCAAAGATGTACTTCTGTAAGTCATTCCACTTTACATTAAACGCGCAATCCTCAAAATCGCGTATCCATTCGTGAACCTCAGGGCAACCTTCCCCCGAAAATTTGGATAGCGTGTCCTCCACGTCTCTAAGGGTGTAATGACTCTGACCAGAATGTTCTGTTCCAACCTGAGGTGGAACATGAGAAGCCGCTTCACTATAAGCCAAAGCTCCATCGTCACCATTATCCTCCCGAGCGTTTGTATAGTACCTAATTAGTCTCTCTTGTAAAATAGCCTTCGACCCCTCATCTAACAAATTCAGTTCAACAAGCTTTTCCCTTAAACCCTCCACTGTCATTCCTAATATCTCTAAAATTTCCATTGTCGTTGTCGAAAAAAAAAAAGAAAAAATTTTAGTGATAAAATAATAAAAATCAATGTACAAGTAATCAGAAAAATATGTATATGTGAAATATAATAATATAATAATGTAATATATTTATATCACAAAATCCACCAGAAAACACATAAAAAATGCTATTTTCTGACCTTAGGTCTTTCGATTTTCTTTATATTAACGGTATGCATTCTCCATAAAGCTAATAAAACATATCCATTTTCAGTTTTTTTAATTTTAAAAAAATCGCGATTTTTTCGCGAATTTAATTTTCTTCAAAAATTTAAAAAATCAAAAAAGTATGTTAACTTGAAGAGCCATATCTTCTAAACTATCTATCGGATTTCTACGATTCAAAAAGCATTTGATTCAAACGTTCGTCCTTTTTTATACCAATGCAATAAAAAAAAAGTTTTTCCAAAAAAAGTGCATTTTGATGCAAATGCAATTTTTTGATGCATTTTTCAAAACTTTCTCCCCCTTCAATTTTTTTGAAACCTGCATAATTCGAAAATATGACTTTTTTTACACAAAATTGAGTACCGTTTTTTTTTGTGACGGATTTTTTTTTGTTATTTTATGAATTTTATGAAAAAATTGTATGGAAAAACCAATAAGGTATTTTTAAAAAAATTACAAAATTTTTACGAAACTCCGTCACAAAAAAAGCAGTGCGCAATTTTGTGTAAAAAATGCTATATTTTCGATTTATGTAGGTTTAAAAAAAATTGAAGGGGGAGAAAGTTTTAAAAAATGCATCCAAAAAATGCATTTGCATCAAAAATGCACTTTTTTTAAAAATATTTTTTTTATTACATTAATATAAAGTCAGACTATCGTCTGAATCGAATGCTTTTTGAATTGAAGAAATTCGATAGATACTTCCGAAGATATGGCTATTCAAAGTAGCATACTTTTTTGATTTTTTCAATTTTTGAAGAAAATTAAATTCGCGAAAAAATCGCGATTTTTTTTAAACATAAAAAACTGAAAATGGATATGTTTAACTGGCTCTATAGGGCACATGTGTACAAAAAATTAGATAAATTTAAAGACCCTCGGTCAGATTTTATAAAATCTTTGCTGGATTTCATGATATATATATAATGATCCTCAAAATATATATTAATGTCACAAAACAGTACTACAATTTAATCTTATAATATCAAATTATATCATACCCCAATGAAATATTCAATTCACAAAACCAATATTATCCAAAACAAAATTGCCACAATTGCAATAAAAAGATATTTAACTATGCAACATTAAAATATTATTACTCTTTAAAAACAAATGTACCAAATATCACCCAACACTGACAAAAGTGTTCTTCTATTCTTAAATACGTTACTTTCAAAACTATGTGCGCATACATATATATACTCAACACAAAAAATATTCCCCTGGGATTTTACGTTACTCAAATTAATCAAATTAAAAAAAGCCGTTTCCCAAAAAAAAAATACATAACGTCGAACTATATTCAATAAATGCCAACTCGAAAAAGCTTACTTTTCAGGAGAGCTTAAAAACTAGTTATTTCGCATATTATTGTAAAAATAAACAATGTACCTTCCATAAGATGGTTTAAATATTCTAAATAATTTTTACCTATGCCAAAAATTTCATATTTTGCACTTGTTTGCGTATTTTTCAGAGATGGCATTTATTACTGTTTCAAAAAACAAATATTTTTTTAGAGTTGGCATATTTTGTCGGAAAATAAAAATAATTTTTTTTTTTAAAATTTTTATAATTTTTTATTTTTTTTTGGATTTTGTTATCCTTAGTACGGTAATTGGAAAAACTGAAAAAAACATACAAATCTTTGCATATTTTTAAAAGTTACTAGCTCCAAAATCCTTTTAATTTCAGGGTGGTCAACTTTGGCACTCTGTAACTCACGCTGTATTGTATAAGGGTCACTCCAAACTAGCTATTTTGAAAGCTTATGTCATTGACTTTATTTGCCCCACTCATAATGTTTCAATCTGATAAATAGTTTAAAAGTTACATATATATAAGCAATTTTTTTTTTTGCAAGCACTATTTACCGATATTTTCAAAATATCAATATCTCGAAAACTAGCCATTAGATATCAAAATCTTTACCAGATTCGTATTCAGCATGGCAAATGCAATGAGATACGTGGTCTAATTTTTTCTAAAAAAAAATTTGAAAAATTTTTGGAAATTTACAATGGGAGTTGGCATTTATTTTCACCAAAAAAATATGTACTTTGAGTTAGCAGAATAACAAAAATGGATGTAAAACGACAAAAAATTATTTTTTTGCTCTGAAATTTTTACCACAGATGGGTATTGTATAGGGGAGCTATTTGCCATCGGAAACTCATTTCGGTCAAATTTGAGTTGGCATATTTTGAATATAGGTTCACGATAAATAACATATTACTCCTTTAACACATATACATCCAACTATCCAATTAGCACAAGTGCAATTTATTCCATTTCCACATTGTTTTGAGGAACAATGTAAATATGAAATTAACAATTTCAATATATTAATACGTGTAATACTTAACTAGCTTCTGCATTTTTCTCTTGTGGGTGGAGCTTAACTGCGATCGGCAGCGCAAATCAATACGACAGCAAAACTCGAGTGTGTTTGATTACTCACACTTTTCAAATAACTGCCGCTCTGTTGTTAATGTTTTTATTTTCCTCGTTCTGTTGTTGTCTACTCAAAAATTTTATATACGTAACTGCCGCTCTGTTGCAAATGTTTTTATTTCATCGGAACTTTGTCTTTACTTGTGTTATTATCAGATTTCATGCACACTGTATTGGCTTTTGATAATATGTCTCTTTTCTGTTAAAATTTTCTTTTCACCATTAACTTTGGATATAAATTACGCAAAAATATTTGCTTGCTTATTCAATGTTTTTTCAATTTGTATGGCTCGTTTTATTCATATTCGGACGTGCCCCCATTTGTAGTTTTACACTTTCAAAATGAAACACAACACTTATAATATTTTTAATACATTTATTTTAATTGATTCGTTAAAGTTTAATGTTTATTAATAATTGATATTATAATGTTCGCTTAAATATTAATCTTATTTATTAATATTTTTTATATGAATAATAATTCAATTAAATAGATATTTATTATTTCGCTTTCACTTATGTCTGTTTATCTCAACTGCAGTTTGATGACTGTCCTTCTCCCGTTCTCTGTCTTCTAAATTAATTCGGTCCGCTTGTGTCAATTCCGTTTCGTTCGTTTATCATTTCCTTTCTCTGTCCCTTAACCCTCTGTGAACGTCTTAACTTAACCCCTTCGGATCCCACATATATTTCAGAAATTTTTAAAAACGGTATAGAAATATTTTTTTTTAATATAAATGAAAAACTTTGAAAAACAAATGGTATTTTCTAAAGATAATTTCGAATTTTTTGTAATACAAATGAAAATTTTAAAATGCAATTGAAAATTTAGAAATATAAAGGGAAATTTTTAAATACAATTGGAAT
Organism: Pegoplata infirma; assembly: GCA_963921195.1. Taxonomy (NCBI): domain Eukaryota; kingdom Metazoa; phylum Arthropoda; class Insecta; order Diptera; family Anthomyiidae; genus Pegoplata; species Pegoplata infirma. The sequence continues at coordinate 73,386,664 of OY992536.1, read as the reverse complement.
TTTATGAAAATCATTTTAAAAATTTTGAAATTTCACTGGAAAATTTTATACTTCAAACTTTTTTTATTTTTAAACAAAAATAACTAGCAAACATTAAAAAATTACTCAAAATAAAATTTTGATAGTCGACAAAAATGTTCACTAAAAATTTTTTTACTTATGTTTTTTATACGTAAAAATTTACCACTTTCAAAAATGATTTGCACTCAAATTTATGAATTCGGCCAACTACTTGATTTGCATTCAGTTGGGATTTTTTGGACATCTCTTTTAGCAATAAAATTACACTTAAAAAACTGCTTTTGAAAGTTAGATTTAAAAAAAAACGGGTTTCGACAGTCAAAAAACCGGTCTAACCGGTTTTCGAATAGTTAAGATTTTAAGAAAACCGACCGTTGCAATCCACAAAAAACCGGTTTGAACCGGTTTCAAAAAACCGGTCTAATTACCCTAATTATACCCAATTCACACCTGAGGTGAAATCTCGTTCGAACGATCGAAATCTAGTTCGAACGAGATTTCACCTCAGGTGTGAATAGGCCTTTAGAAACAAAAATTAGAAAAATTAACAAATTTTTCTTGAGTGTAGGGGGGACAATGCAAATTTTGTAACTTAAAAGTGGGACGTGGCGTAAAAAAGGTTGGGAACCATTGCTTTACACCATGCTAACGTTTAAGCCCATGCGAACCTTTAATCCTCGTGAAACTTTTTTAACCTTTAAAATGGGAAATTTACAAAATTTCATGTATTATAGCCTTATCATGTTAACTTTTTTAGAATCTTTTTCTTGTCTTTTTGTAGGTTTTTTCTACAAAAATTTCAAAATTACTTCAAACAAATTTGAAAATAGTAATCTCCATGCAAAATTTTTTTGAAATCGAAATTTTTTTCTTCAAATATTTGAATTCTGATGCTACAAAAAAATATATTTTAGGAACATTTTATTATATTTTTATCGGATTTATTTGTATAAAACGTCAAAGATGTGTATCATGATAGTGAAGGGATTTTAGAAGAAACAACGTCCTTACCATATGCTCAACTTTTTCATATCTATCTATAAAAACAATAATCCCTCGATCTCCCCACCATTCTTTGATACCTCGTCCCTTCCATATTCGTCATACTCTCCTGACCCATACTTTTCACATTTGATATACAAAAATACGAATAAAATCAATAAAAACTAAAAACCTCTCGATCCCCCCTGGCCCCTATGACCCCCCTCGATACAATAAAATTTCAATCAAATATGACCTTTGCAAAAAATAAAAACTCCCATCTCTGTGAATCTAAAAATCTTTCAATGAAAATTTTCTTATTTGAACTTTAAACTACATACTGTTATCCTAACATATTGGCAAAATTGTACTTAAATTGGTTTTTTGATGTGGACCGTTGACGCGTTTCGCCCCATCTACGATTATGCTAAAAGAGGGCCATTGGAAAATATTAACATATTGCATTGTTCAACATTTTTTTTCTCGAAAACATTGTCAAAAACGTCACTGAACATTTCAAAACAGATACTGATACGCCTTAACTATTTTTTAAACATGTAAAAATATAAAATTTTGGCTTGTTTTTGATAAATAAAGTTAAAGTTTAAACAAGATGTTATTGTTTTAATTTTTGTTCATATTTTTAATATTGTGCAACAATTTAATAACCAAGAAATACTTTTTTTCAAGCATTGGGATTTAGGGGAACTTTTTTACTCAAACAATTTTTTCACAAGGGGACCCTGTCAGTCGTATTTACTTCCAAAAGAGGACCATTTTTATAGTCTTACAAACGTGCTTATTCACAGTTATGACTGACTATGACTGTCATAAGCCAATGTTTATGATTGAACAGTCATAACTTCAAATATTTTTCTATACAAAAAAATTACAACGTTTTAAATTTCATTTGTAAATTTTAAGATTGATATTATGAATTTTCAGTCATAAAAATTGGCTTATGGCAGTTTAAGCTACACTCAAAAAAATAAAACTGTAAAGTTAACATTTTTTTTTTGTTAACTCGAGTTCACTGGCTTTTTAGCAAATTTTTAGTTAAAATCAGCGTTTTAACTACTTTTTTTAGTTAAGTTCAATTTACGAAAATACTAGTTTTGAACAAATTTTGAATTAATTTTTTTTGTTGACTTCAAAACTGAGTTTACGAATTTTTACTAATTAATTTGCTGATTTTTCGTAACAAATTTGTTAAGTGAAATTTCTTATGTAGCCTCCTATGCAAATCTCATAAGTTCTTCTTAAGCTGATGAAAAAACAGAAAAAATATACTTACAATTTTTTACAAAATATTTTGTAAATTTTAGTTTACGAAAAGTAACAAAAAGTTTAGCTGAATTCAACTAATTTTTTTGTTAATATATATACAAAAAAACGTTACGAAATTTCAGCTAAATTTTTAGTTAAAGTTACGGTTTTTTTTTGCTACATTAATTCGACGAAAAGTTAGCTAAATATTTTTAGTTAAAAATTTTTAATTTTCGAAAACAATAATAACATTAAGCATTAATATTCCCAAAAAAAAAAAATAATAAAGTATTAGATATCATGAAATCTTTTTTAAATTTCAACTCAGTGAAACTGAAATAAATGTTTAAAAAAACCGTCAGTTTTTGGAATTTAGAAAAACTGTAAATGCAGTTGTGTATGCAATTAATAATACTCATTCGCAACGTTAAATCAAGAAAATACAAGCAAATTACAAAATTGTTATGAAATTTAAAGTTCAAATCCGATTTTCTCGAAAAAAACGAAGAACGTGTTTCTTAATTTTTGTGTGTGGATGGACAAACATCTAAACTTTTAAAAAAAATTTAAAAAAGAAAAAAAAGTGGCATATTTTTTAAAAAATTTACATTTTTAAAAAATGGAAAATTTGAGAACGGGTTCTGAAAATTTTCAAAAAAAAAAAATACTTTTGATGTGACATAGTATAGGTTTTTGGTCTTGTCGATTAGATCACAAAAATGCCCATTAAACTTACCAGACACCCTCAAATTTTAGAGTTATTGTCAAAAACGTTTTTTTTGGACTTTTCTCGCTAAACCTTGTGTAATTCAGAAAATTTTCAACCGATTTAAAATTTTTAAACTGTTTTGGATAGAAGAAGGATAGGGCTTTCCATGTGTGTGAATTGGTCAATACGTAAAAGAAAGATACCCAGTCTGCACAGTTTCGAGGCGACAATTTTTTCGAAGTTTTATCGAAGGTTTTCCACAAAAATGATTCGAAGTCGATATTATATACAGTCGATATTTTAACGTTTCTCGAACTCATATTTTTATTGAAAAATTATTCGACTTGGAAATGATTTCCGATCTACATTTTAGGAATTCTCGTATTTGTTGTTTAAAAAAAATTCCACAAATTTAAAAAAATTATATCTAACATCAGAACAATAAAAAAAAATAAAAAAAAAAATCCGCGACCGGGGTTTGAACCACGGTCATAAAACTACAAATCATAAGCTGCAGAACCTGCTAACCAACTAGGCCATACACAACTTGAAATTTGTTTGTACTAATATATATTTTGAAATAAAAATATTTTCAAATTATGAGAAGTATGTCAAAACAAAATAAAATGAATATAAAAACAGGGTAATTCAAATAATAATAAAAAATATAATTTAAGGGCAATTCAAATAATAATAAAAAATTCAAATTTTAGTAAAAGTAATTTTAAAAAAGTACTTTTATGATCAAACTTTGGCTGAAGGAGTAAGGCGTTCAACCAGTAAACTGGGAGTTCTGAGTTCAAATCTCAAGTGAGGCAGATAAAAATAGTAATTAGTAAAAATCAAATTTAAAGAATAAATAAATTAAATTAGTAAAAATAAGTTAATTGTAAGTAAGTAGTAGTAAGTAATAAAATATTTTTTTTTTGTAATTTTTACCGTTTTTAAAACAATTAACTAAATTATTAAAAGACAAATGTATCGAAATTCATGAAATTTTCGATTAAAAATCGAATCGAATCCTGTACACACAGAAAATAGATTCAGTTGTTGCAACTGAATTGTTTGCCAACTGAATTTTTGCACACAGAAAACTGTTTAGTTGGAATTCCATTATGAAAACGGAATTTTTATAAATCTTATAAATTTTTAGTTGTTATTATAAATTTTTTATCACCATACCAAATAAATAACAGTAGTAATAATTAATTTTCAATCTTGACCGAATGGTTGTATCAACAACTAATAATTTGGTTAATATACCCAAACTAAAAACTAATAAAGTTTTTGAAAAATATTTAGTAAGTACAACCGATTCTTTTAGTCTTTATTTTCCCTCTCGACCAATAATCATTTGTTTAAATTAATAAATTCCAAAAACATTAGGTAATAGTACCCACAACTGAAAATATTGGTTAACTTAACCAAATTTTCAATATTTTTTTTATTTTTAAAAAGTTTTACTAAATTTTAAATTTGTATTGGTATTCTTAACTAATAACACAGCGTGACAAAATCTTGTATGTTAAAAGTAACCTGACATTTGACCATCAATTTTATATATTTCGGACATGCTGAATCCAATGGTGCAAACCATTTTTAAATCTAAGGTACAGTTTTTTCGCGAAATGTCTTCAAAGATTTTCACGTCCCCGTGAACTTTTTGAAATAAAAAAGTTTTTGTATGCAAAAAAGTCCCTCTTTTGCAATTGAAATTGAAGGACTGTAACTGTAGCTAAATTTTAAGTACCATATCCGCTATCAAATGTTTGAAATTCAAGTGATATTTCGCGTTTTATCCCGTTTTTCCAATTTTTTAGCATTTTCGCGATTTTAAATGCTTAAGTAAATACCGACCTAAACAACCGCTTCAGATTAGCTTAAATGCACCAAATGGGATATATTTCTATGAAAATACGTTTCAACTATCAAGCGCATCACTCCAAAAATGAGCGATTAGTCAAAATCTCTCTATGACTGCATCACTTTCCAAGATGACCACAAGGTCCAGCTTTTGACATATTATGTTAAATCCTCAAAAAAGTAATTGTGTCAAATTTCAAACAAAAATGTTTTCAACTTCAAAAGTTATTGTATCAAAACTTTTATTTCACCTTACTAAATTAAATTATTAAATTTTAATTACAAAAACAAAAGGAAAACATTGTACTAAATACTACTAATTTAAATAAAACACTTGTTTAAAATAATTTAGTAGGGCGAAATAAATGTTTTTTTATTAAAACTTTTTAAGATGAAAACATTTTTGTTTGAAATTTGGCACAAATACTTTTTTGAGGTTTTTACACAATATATCAAAATCTGGACCTTGTGGTCCTGTTGGAAAGTGATGCTGTCATAGAGAAATTTTGACAAATCGCGCAATTTTAGTGCTATGCGATTGATAAATGAAAAATATTTTAATGGAAATATATTTCCTTTGGTGCAAATATACTAAGCTGAAACGGTTTTTTAGGTCGGAATTTATTTAGGCATTTAAAATCGCGAAAATGCTAAAAAATGAGAAAAAATGGGATAAAACGCGAAACACTGTTAAAGTTTTAAACTTTTAGTAGCGGAATTTGTAGTTAAAATGTAGTTACAGATATAATCCTTTAATTTCAACTATAAACGACTGACTTTTTCGCACACAAAATATTTTTTATTCAAAAAACTTCACGGGGACGTGAAAAACTTTAAAGACGTTTTGCGAAAAAACTGTACCTTAGATTTCAAAATGGCTTGGACCATTGGAATCAGCATGCCCAAATTATGTAAAATTGATGGTCAAAACCCAGGTTACTTTTTCACCGTCACACAGTGTAATTGGTCGTTAGGATTTCATTTCGATTACAAAACTAAAACGTCAAAAAAATTAGAATTGTAATTAGTTTAAAGAAAAATGTTACTGTGTTCAGACGTTTTTTAAATTTTAAAATAAAACTGATGTAAAATTTCGTAAAAAATGTTACAAATTTTGACGGTAAGTTGATTCCACTGCCGAAATACAAACAATTGAAATTAATAAATCTAATTTTAGATATTTGCACACGCAACTCTAATGCAAATGCTAAAGATGATATTTTACCAAGAAATCGACAATAAAATCAATTTTGAGCCAAAATGTCCAGAGAGTGGTAACAAATTTAAGGTTAATAAATGGCAGAATATTGAAATTAACAAAGGTTCACCCAAAACTATTCTCAGAATCGGAGACATTTTCTATAGGAAAAATTACTTAAAATCTGAGACTTTATCTGTAAGAAAAATCACTCAAAATCTGAGACTTTTTCTGTCGGAAAAAATCTCAGAACCTAAGACTTTTTTTCCGAATCTAATACTTTTTCTATAGGAAAAATTTCAGAGTTTGAGACTTTTCCTCATTATCTTAGACTTTTTCAATAGAAAAATTTTAAGATACTTCTACATTTTTTTTTAGAAGATATTCTATTATATTTTCTGAGATATTCTTTTACAGATTCTGAGACATTTTTTCTGTAGAAAAATCCTCGGATTCTGATTAATGTTTTTAAAAAAAATTCTAGAAGTCTGAGATATTTTTTTTCGATTTTTTCATTGACATTTTTTCTTAAGAGATATATTTTGAATTCGAATTATTTTTTCTCTAGAATGTCTCACAGATTCTAAGACAATTTTTTTTAGAAAAATTCTTAGATTTTAAATTTTTTCTATCATAATTATCAATTTTAATTTTGTTTTCTATTGTATGTATTTATTTCACTTTTTAAATTATAACATTTTTACAATCAAATAAATTAGTAAATTTGCTTGAAACAAATATTAAAAATTTTATTTCAAAAGAAACAGTTTAAAAAAATATTGATTGGTACAACTATATAACGCTTTTTAAATTTCGATCACTACAACCAATGTCAATTTTAACATAAAAATATTCGGTTCTTATAATAGATATTTACCGGTATAGACAACTGAATTGGCTGTAGTGGTAACTGAATATTGTGATAGTTGGTGCAACCGCAAAAATTCAGTTGGCAAACAATTCAGTTGCAACAACTGAATCTGTTTTCTGTGTGTGCGGTTGCACCAACTATCACAATATTCAGTTGCCTCTACTGCCAATTCAGTTGTCTCTACCGGTAAATATCTATCATAAGAACCGAATGCTTTTATGTTAAAATTGACATTAGTTAGCGTGATCGAATTTTAAAAGGCGTTATATAGTTGTACCAATCAATATTTTTTTAAACTATTTCTTTTGAAATAAATTTTTTTATATTTTTTTCAAGCAATTTTATTGATTTATTTGATTGTAAAAATTTTATAATTTAAAAAGTGAAATAAATATGTACATACAATAGAAAAAATAAATTAAAACTGATACATAATTCTGATAGAAAAAATTAGAAATCTATGAATTTTTCTAAAAAAAAATTGTCTCAGATTCTGCGAGACTATCTAGAGCAAAAATAACTCGAAATCAAAATATATCTCATAAGAAAAAATGTCAATGAAAAAATCGAAAAAATATCTCAGACTTCTAGATTTTTTTTTTTATAGAAACATATTTCAGAATCCGAGAATTTTTTAATAGAAAAAAATGTCAGAGCCTGAGAATATTTATACAGAAAGAATGTCTCAGAATCTGTAAAAGAATATCTCAGAATCTTCAACAAAAAAAAAAATTGGAAGTATCTGAGAACTTTTCCTATTGAAAAAGTCAAAGATAATAAGGAAATGTCTCAAATTCTGAAATTTTTCCTATAGAAAAAGTCTCAGATTCGAAGAAAAAGTCTCAGGTTCTGAGAAATTTTTCTCAGATTTTGAGGCATTTTTTCTACAGAAAATGTCTCAGATTTTCAGTCATTTTTCCTATAGAAAATGTCTCCGATTCTGAGAATAGTTTTTGGTGAACATTTGTTGATTTACACCTTAAATTTGTTACCACTCTTTGGGCACTTTGGACTCTAAGGATTTCTTGGAAACTGTTCCATAGTTTTTTATAGTTGGCTTGAAAATGATTTTATTGTAGACTTCTGGGTAAAATATCATCTTTAGCATCTGCATAAAAGTTGCGTGTGCAAATATCTAAAATAATATTTATTGATTTAAATTGTTTGTATTTCGGAAGTGGTATCAACTTACCATCAAAATTTGTAACATTTTTTAAGGAATTTTACATGAATTTTATTTTAAAATTTAAAAAACTTCTGAACTCAATAACATTTTTGCTTTAACTAATTACTATTTTAATTTTTTTTTGACGTAAAACGTTTGGAAATCGAAATGAAATCCTAACAACCAATTATTAGTTAAGAATACCAACACAAATTTGTAATTTAGTAAAATTTTTCAAAAATAAAAATTTGTTGAGAATTTGGTTAAGTTAACCAACATTTCCAGTTGTGGATACTATTATCTAATATTTTTGGAAATTATTAATTTAAACAAATGATTATTGGTCGAGAGGGAAAATAAAGACTAAAAGAAACGGTTGTACTTACTAAATATTTTTCAAAAACTTTATTAGTTTTTATTTTGGGTATGTTAACAAAATTATTAGTTGTTGATACATCCATTCGGTCACGATTCATAATTAATTATTACTGCTGTTATTTATTTGATATGGTGATAAAAAATTTACAATAACAACTAAAAATTAATAAGATTTACCAAAATTCTGTTTTCACAATGGAATTCCAACTAAACATTTCTCTGTGTGTACCAAAACTCGATTCTATATCACCTTGCATGCCACATAGGAAAACACGCTTTATATCGACATTATATCGAACTCGATATCGATGAAATTCTTAGAGAAAACGATTCTTTTTCGAATCGATATCGACTCATTTTGCATACTGGGTATCTATTGATTTTTTCGATAAAATCATTTTTTTTATTATTTTTTTAAAATTTTTCGAGATTATCGATTATTTTCTGCTATAGTTCGTTTAACATCCTTTATATTTATGAGCGTTTTTTTAAAGATAATTTGATTCTAAATACGATACGCTTTATCCTGAAAAAATCGGATAATAATTGACAGAGTAGTGAGAATTTTTCTAAAAAAGAAAATTAAGATTTTGCAGGAAATCGCTGTTCAGATAACCCAGGCAAAAAAAAATAATTTATCATAAATGGTCATGAACCCGAATCTGGCCTTTAAATTGCTCTATCTCATCAGGTTTCTGAGATATTTAACATAAATTGATATATCAAAAACTTAATTTCAAGGTCAAATTCGAATTCAAGAGGTAAAAATCAATTATTATCCGATTTTTTTGGCATAAAACTCATCTTATTCACAATTAAATTTTCTTTAGGAATGCGTTTATTAATATAAATGTTGTTGGACAAACTATAGCAGAAAAAAATCGATAAACTCAAAAATTTTTCAAAAAATAACAAAAAATTAGATATTGTTGAAAAAATCAATACATATCTTTCTTATATGTATAGACCAATTCACACACATGAAAAGCCCTATCCTTCATTTATCCAAAACAGTTGAAAAATTTAAAGTCGGTTGAAAAATGTTTAAGTTACACGTGGTTTAGTGAGAAAAGTCCCAAAAAACGTTTTTGACAATAACTTTAAAATTTGAGGGTGTCTGGCAAGTTTTATGGACATTTTTGTGATCTTTTCGACGAGACCTATAACCTTAACTACCTCATTTTAAAGTATATTCGATTTTGTGTTTTTTGTGTTTTTTAGCACAGTGTTATGAACGTATTGAAAGTGTTCATAGTCCTTTTAACAAATATGGGGTTATGACGGTTATTTATTCACTCACAATCCCAATTTCCATTATTGGGTTAATGTCCCCACACCCATAAAACTGTATTTATTAGTGCAAAAAGCAAAACAAATAAAATATACACTTATCGCGAGGGTAAAGGTATTCCCCAAAAATCCCTACCGAACACCCGTTCCCGAAAAAACAAATATGCATTTTATTATTTTTAATGTTGTTCAGATGTTGGAATGTACAAAAGATTTGGCACAGCCAAATTAATTCCTTCGGCATAATTTTTTTGGTATTACAAAGATATTTTTAGAATTCTTATTCTTCTAAATTTTATCACCAATTTTAGAGGCAATCGATAACGCGAATGGATCTTAGAATATTAAAGAGATTCGCAATGACTTTGAACGTGTTTAACTTGCGCCGCTAGCGAAAAAAAAAAAAGTTTTGTGGTACCGCTATGGACCAAAGGGTCTATGCGAGGTGTAAATCGTACACCGCCACCCTAACCTAACCTAACCTAACCTTAGAGGCAATCGAGCATTTTTTATTGTTTTCTCAATAGTCGTTGCTTGTTTTACTTTAATTTGTATTCAAAATGAAGCTACGATAATGTTTCTTTAGGTTTTATAGTTAAAACAAAATGGATACTTTTAAATGGAATAAACGATATTTTTTATGTGACCATTTAGCTATGGATTCAAACATATATGTTTTGAAATGTCCTCGTAATTTACTGTCTGTTCATTTTTTTCCCATTTTTATTTTATTTTATTTTATTTCTTTTCGGTGGTTTTATTACAATGTTGAATGCAAATTTTATGTTAGAATATATGCAATGCATATTTGTATGGTATCGTTGGCAATAAATTTTCAACAAATTTCAAATGATGTAATAAAATTGCAATTCTAACACACCAAAAAAAAGGAAAAAAATTATACATTGTCGTTGTAATGATGGTGGTTATTTTATTTTTTTTTCATTTTACAAATCATATATTTTTGGGTCAATTGCAAAAATTTGCCATTTTATTTGTCTGTCTGTAATGATAATAACATACAATGATGATGCTAATATAATATTTTTTTCTTAAAACGGATTTGGAATATAAATCTTTGGCTAAACTATAAAAAGGAAGACAGTTAAGTGAAAATTATGGAAATTTTAGAGAATTTAAAAAAATGCATACATTTTTTGAAATATCTATTTAACATACGAGTTTAAGAGATTTATTTATAAATATAAAAAAAAACTTATATATCACTAAATTGGCACGCACTGGTATTGTCAAGTTTTTTTTTTTTTTGGAAAAAGATTATAAACCAAACCACAATACTGTCAAAGACAAGCCACACACGAAAAAAAAAATATATATAAATAAAAACCCCAATGAAACCTCTAAAAGTATTCCCAAAAAACAATAATCGTGGTACTGGCACAATTTCTATCAACTGAATCAACCCAGGAAACAATTTTAGAACCAGTTCTTAGAGTACATGTTTTGGAAAAATTTGTTTTTCTACAGATCCGATAGTTTTACCGTGCTTGCTAAAAAAAATCTTATTCCCATTATTTTAATAAAATAAATTGCGTTAATGTCATATACTTAGGGTGACCATTCGTACTGATTTGATCAGTACATGTACTGATTTTTGATCACGTGTACTGATCAAAAAACGTTGTAATGAATTGTAATTTTTTTTTAAAAATATGTACTGATTCTACTGATTTTTGAACATTTCAACATAAAAAATAGTTTTATTCGAAAATTCTGTACAAAAACTTGAATTTTCATTATATATAAAAACGCAAAAATTAATCTGAGCATGAGGTTATTTTGATCTTCCTAAATGTATATGAAAATGCACACAGAATTTTTGTGATTTTCTATAACGAAAAGTTCAATGGGCCGACGGATTTTTTATATTTTTAGAAAGATGATGTAAATTGCATGAATCCAAATGATTCTGAGATCTTAGATGAGGTAATGTCATCAGAGCTTATTCGAAAAAAGAGCTCAGAAAATCAGGGTCTTTAAAAAAAACACGTGCTTATTAGCTTTGAAGATTTCTTACAGAAAAAGTTGTCAAAACTTACCGAAAAAGTCTTCAAAATCTAAGGGATTGTCTAATTCTCAAACCCTATGGAATTTTGTTATATTTTTCTGCACTGAAACTATCAAATCATTCAAATGAAGCCGTTTAAAGTCAACTTAATTTTCTGCAAAATAACGACAACAGTTGTTTTTTGCAGTTGTTTTTACTCAAAAGCTTTTCTATTTTTGGTGTTGAAAAAACATCAGTGTTTTCTCATAGAAAACAATTTTAGAGAGTTATTTATAGAAAAAAAAAACATAAAACTTGGGGGTACTGATTTAAGCTCAGAAAAAAATGGTCACCTAACATATACCCCCTATATTTAATCAATTACGAATTGAAATTGTTCATTTGATTATTTATTTTGTAATTCCATGTGAAATGTTCTCAAATATGGGTCATAAATTATATATGGGTCATTCTGTCAAATCGGACACTTCGAAAAATTTTAATTTTAGATTTTTTTCCATTTAAATATTTTTCTTTAGCTATCCTTTAAAAGGCTATCGAATTTTTAACAATTTTGAGGTTTTTTCATTACCGATAACATCGTCCGAATTATATATTTTTTTTTTTATTAAATTGTTTAGCCCCCTGGGTTCATGTGCAGGATTTTCAGCGTCTTCTGATATAAAAATGTTTCATTTGTTTAACAAAAATGCAATAAAACTTGTAGAAATGGATTTTTAATAGGTTTGTCTAGTATTTTAAGGGAAAATTTATTTCTCCCCGATCCGATTTTGCACATTTCCGAACTCAACCAGCCTATGACCATAAGACATATTCGTGCCAAACATCAGGATTCTAGCTCTTTTAGTTTGGATTGCATCGTACTTTCCAGAGATGGACGGACATTCATACACTCAAAGAAAAAGCTTCATTATATTTATGAAAAATGTCATAAATATATTGCAAATCCAAATCCTTATTAATATTTACTAAACAATAAAAATTGTTTTATTTGACCTTTAAAATATTATATTTTGAGGATGTTTATTCTGGCTCGAGGTCATTATTTTCTTTTCAAATTAAAACCATGATATTCTCATAGCATAATTTTCAAGAAAATTATTTTTTTTTTTGTTTTAAATTTATTTATGTTGGTCATTTTTGCAAGACTTAATCGACACGTGTTTCGGAATTTGTCAGACTCCATTGTCAAGATTATTTAGCATAGAAACGATTTACTACAAAGTAGCAAACGAGTCTAATGACAAATCGTTTGTGCACAAACTAAAGTATTAATACATATTCGACTCTATCCACAATGTGTACTAGAAAGACGAAGAAATTGTACTATACTAGTAAGGCAACGATTGTCAATAACCAACAAAAATATTTAAAACATTTTTACATATGGTAGTCCATTGGACTACAACAATATGTTTTTGTTGTTGTGAATGTAATAATACCACATTAGGGTTATTCATCACTATGGCGTGCCAACCATTATGTCCAAATTCTGATTAATTTTTATTAAACAATAAAAATTGGTTTATTCGACCTTTAAAGTATTATATTTTGAGGATGTTTATTCTGGCTCGAGGTCATTATTTTCTTTACTAATTAGAACCGTGATATTCTCATAGCATAATTTTCTAGAAAATTATTTTTTAGACTCGTTAGATTTAATTTAATTTTTCTTAAATATTTGGTCATATTAGGAAACTATTTCATAGTATTTATGAAACACTTCATTGGTACCATGAAATAGTTGCATATTTATAATGAACTTAAAAAAAATTAAATTAATTTTTTGAAATGTTTCATAGTATTTATGAAATATTTCATAATATTTATGAAACAGTTACATTGGACGAACTTTAATGACAAGTTTCATTATATTTATGAAAAAGTTTCATAATATTTATGAAATGTTTCATTAATTAAGCAAATGCATCATTTTTTCTAGAAATAAAATTTATGATTTTTAAATTGGAAGAACTTAAATAAGGAATTAATATTTTAAAAATCGTCTTTAGGAGCTGTAATTGTTTTGCCCCAAATTTCTTAATCATATTATTAAAAATCATATTACATGTTTATCAATTTTTTTTATGAAATCATGAAATTTTATGAAATGCATTTCATAGACTTTTTTCATAAGACTTCATTATATTTATGAAGGTTTCATAAATATATTGAAATTTTATGACAAAAATATGTATGAAACCATGCATTTTTCTCTGAGTGTAGAACGTCTCAGAATCGATTCATGTCTAATATACATATACACTGGAGTGCCCAAAAAAAAAAAATCTTTTTTTTATGTCTTACCCCCTAAATATGTACCTTTTAATGGAAAAAATTTCGGCTTTGGGATTTTTAAAAATTTGTTCGTAAATTTTTTTATTTTAAAAATCCCAAAAAACCTCGAAATTTTTTAGCTTTGAAAACAATATATGTTGTTAAATAGAAGTAATTGCTCCACAACCGATTTTTTATAACTAAAAACTTTGCTGGGTATATACCAACATATTTTTTCAATTGCATCATACATATGCATTTTTATTTGTATAAACATTCACTTTATCGTAATAAATCTTCATCACTTGAACACTAAATTGACATTTTTGCAACCAAGAGCAAACGACTGATGTTGTCAGCAAAATGATAGACAACACTAACAGCCCCATGTACAGAAGGATTGCCAAAGTGGTGGAAATTTTATTTTGTAGAATTTTAATTTATATTGCCAAAACATTAATAATTTTTTTTTTCTTTGCTGATTTTACATCATCGAATTAAAAAAATAATTTTGGGATCATTCAAAAATTTCTGATTTTGAATACCACAAGGCGTATGATGAATTTTATTTATAAAACGAGATTTATTAAATCACTCATACGCCTTAGCACAAAATATTTATATTAAAAAAAAAAAAAAAACTACAGGTAAAGCTCATTGTAACGATTGATATAATGTTGGACCCATTCGTTATATCGGGAGATTCGTTATATCACGAAGGATTTTTTTATTAAAATAACCAAGTTGACAGTGAATTATTAACACTTTAAACATAAAAACATGGTTTTATTCAAGAGGTAATCAAAATAAATGAACTGAAACCAAAAATACGGTATTTATTCGTGTCTGGAAACTACTGATTTAAAAAAATCCTTACTTGCGAGTTTAGACCTAACAACTTTTTTGACTTTTTCAACTAATTTTTGTCTTTTTTATATCAAGCGTTCGTTATATTGAGCGTCTAAGGTTGGGGTGGCTCGGAATAATCTTGGGGAGGGGTGTTAAAATTGATGGGGATCGGACTTGGCCGTTTATGAGGGACCATTAGAGCGGTAGGAGCTGATTTAATAAAAAATAATATAAAAAAAAAAATCAAATAACCACTTTAAGGGTTTAAGATCGAGGGTAGGTATGTTCTAGGAAAATGTTGCAGTTAAAAAATTATTGTGCCTCAACGGGCAGTTGTTAAGCCTTTTATAAATTTTTAACCCTTCACGACCAACTTTGATTCCTTTGAGGGGTCGTTTAATTTTCTCTCTTGTTTCCACTCTCCAAGAGTTATGTAATTAAATTAAGATTTTAGCTAAAATAGATTTATGTCAACCTCATATTGTTATATTTTGCACAATATTGGCAACTCCTAAAAATATACTACCACTCTAAGCTGTACATTTCATATAAACGTTTAAAATACGTTGTTTTGCTACCAAAAATTTAAATCTACATACACTCATACGCATAACCAAAATAACAACAACTTTATTTTATACTCAAACCCATATGAAAAATGTATTTTTTTTTATTAAAAATTTTTAACATGCATCCCAACAAAAGTTTTTAAATCTGCGTTGTTTATAATAGGTCCTTCTATCACCACAAAGAGAAGATTTAGGAAATGCTATTAAGTATTTAAATCTTTGGTGGTACAGATTAAATAATATTTTTTAAAAAGGCACATATAAAATGAAATAATAAGATTTTATATGACAAAAATTCAGGAGAAATTTAAATTTCTAAAAATTACACAGCGTGACAAAACAGACCACTATTTTAGAAAACAAGAGTTACGAGAGTTATATTTCGGACATGCTGATTCGAATGGCGTACTCCGTTTTTCGATGTATGGTACAGTTTTCTTGCAAAATATATATATATATGATTTCCTTTAACTCCTACTGGAGCATATGCTGATTTCAAGCCAATTTTTCAACAAAAAAAATTGCAAAGTTAATTATTTTTAAACTGTATGGCATGGAAAACAAAGATATGACTTGTAGCAATATTTCTTATGCAAATGTGGTTTAAAGCTTTTCATCTTAAGCCCTAAATTGGCGAATTTCTTAATTTTTTGAGGTTTTCGAGAAATTAACCGCCAGGGATGCCTTTTTGATTCACTAAAAGCAAGTTTTTTATCAAAGACGAACTTGGCGGTTAATTTCACAAAAACATCAAAAAATGAAGAAATTCGCGAATTTAAGGGCTTAAGATGAAAAGCCTTAAACCCATATGAAAAATGTATTTTTTTTATTAAAAATTTTGAACATGCATCCCAACAAAAGTTTTTAAATCTGCGTTGTTTATAATAGGTCCTTCTATCACCACAAAGAGAAGATTTTGGAAATGCTATTAAGTATTTAAATCTTTGGTGGTACAGATTAAATAATATTTTTTAAAAAGGCACATATAAAATGAAATAATACGATTTTATATGACAAAAATTCAGGAGAAATTTAAATTTCTAAAAATTACACAGCGTTACAAAACAGACCACTATTTTAGAAAACAAGAGTTACGACCATCATTTCTATATATTTCGGACATGCTGATTCGATTGGCGTACTCCGTTTTTCGATGTATGGTACAGTTTTCTTGCAAAATATATATATATATATATTAGAGTGTCCCTTATTTTGGAAATGTTGGAAATCTTGAGACGGTACCCGCTCATTTTTTTCCTTTTGACTTAAAAATAACTCAGGAAAAATTTTACGCCCCTAGGACCACGCCTTCCCTACGCGACGGGGCCTTAAAGAGCGGGGCCTAAAAAATCATTTTTCCATACAAACCAAAAAAATTTTTTTTTTTATTTTTAATTTTTTTGTTATTAATTATTATATTACTTGGTTTGCTTATTCACGACAAAAAATTTGATTTTGGAGGGATAAGTCTTTCAGCGCTAAAAAATTTTTCGCAAAAAAAAAATTTGGGCGGCCGGGGTCCTACAGTAAAAAATTTTTAAAAAATATTTTTTTTTAGTTTTGACCAGCAACGGTTTTAGTTGCTATGTTGCTTTAAATGATATATATTCCAAAAAAAAAATTATTCATATCTGTGACATCTTTATCTTTTTCGAAAAAAAAAATTTTGAGCCGTAGGAATCCTACGGTAAAAAATTTTTAAAAAATATTTTTTTTTAGTTTTGAAAAGCAATGGTTTTAGTTTTTATGTTGTTTTTAATGATATATATTCCAAAAAAAATATTATTCATATTTGTGACATTTTTATCGTGTATCGAAAAAAATCATCAATGCATTTTTTACCCTTTTTTAGAACACGATTAAGATGTCACAGATACAAAAAATATTTTTTTATGAATATATATCATTTAAAGCAACATAGCAGCTAAAACCGTTGCTGGTCAAAACTAAAAAAAAATATTTTTTAAAAATTTTTTACTGTAGGACCCCGGCGGCTCAAAATTTTTTTTTGCGAAAAATTTTTTAGCGCTGAAAGACTTATCCCACCAAAATCAAATTTTTTGTTGTGAATAAGCAAACCAAGTAATATAATAAATAATAACAAAAAAATTTAAAATCAAAAAAAAAATTTTTTGGTTTGTATGGAAAAATGATTTTTTAGGCCCCGCTCTTTAAGGGCCCGTCGCGTAGGGAAGGCGTGGTCCTAGGGGCGTAAAATTTTTCCTGAGTTATTTTTAAGTCAAAAGGAAAAAAATGAGCGGGTACCGTCTCAAGATTTCCAACATTTCCAAAATAAGGGACACTCTAATATATATATATAATTAACCGCCAGGGATGCCTTTTTGATTCACTAAAAGCAAGTTTTTTATCAAAGACGAACTTGGCGGTTAATTTCGCGAAAACATCAAAAAATGAAGAAATTCGCGAATTTAAGGGCTTAAGATGAAAAGCCTTAAACCAGATTTGTATAAGAAATATTGCTACAAGTCATATCTTTGTTTTCCATGCCATACAATTTAAAAATCATTAACTTTGCAAATTTTTTTGTTGAAAAACTGGCTAGAAATCAGCAAATCTTTAACGACATTTTGCAAGAAAACTGTACCATACATCGAAAAACGGAGTACGCCATTCGAATCAGCATGTCCGAAATACATAAAAATTATGGTCGTAACTCTTGTTTATCTTTTAGTGTTCCGTAGTGTAATTGATCGATATCGTTTTTAGGCTAACGACAAAAAAACATGCATTTGCATGTAAATTTTATCCTTATTCATAACAATTCTGTAACTTTCGTGTATTTTTTTTGTGTAACTTTGGCGAATGAGTAACAAATAGTAGTATTTACGAAAAAAAACGAGATTATTTAAACTACACTGTGATACACCAAAAATGCAAGGATTTTAATATAAAAATTTAAGTTGGTTGAAGTTTATAAAGCCAAGAAATACTGAATACACAAATATTATGTTCCGAACCATTTTACATATGGGCAAGGCCACGAAAAATGAAACCACATAGATTTTTTTTCTGTCACAAACCCCAAAATATTTTTTACATTTCAAATGTCAAATATGTATAGAATATGGCATCACTGTATGCCAGTCCAAAATTTGTGTCTGCTTTGACATTTTACATTCTTTTCATAAGTGGCACGTGCAAGGCGTAGTTGAAAAATATATCAATGTCGGCGAAAAAGGTAAATTTTGTTGGTATTTTTTTGTGCTTTAGACAGATGATTACCTTTTTTGGATAGAATATAAATCAAACTATTGATAAGCAAGCAAATTTGTGTACAAATCTTGACTTTTGAACCAATTAGGGCTTAAGGTAATCAACCGCAAATAAATGGTGACGTTACTGACAAATTTTTATAAAATGTTTTTTATGCATTAACTAATTAGAAAAGAGGTTGGATGAGCTGTTTTTTCTTTTTGTATTTTTGAAGTACTTTCATAATCAATGCTTAAATGAAGCATTATTTGCATATGCAGGGTATTTTTGCAAAATAAGATTGTGTGACGTTACTGACGGATTTTTTTATTTTTGTTTTTTTTTTTACTTTTTTGCTTAATAATTCGGTATTTAATTGATTTTTTCGCCGTCTACTATGATTTTTTCACCGTGTAGGGTCCCTCTATGCTTAAATGAAGCATTATTTGCATATAGCAGGGTATTTTGCAAAATAAGATTGTGTGACGTTACTGACTGATTTTTTCATTTTTGTTTTTTTACTTTTTTGCTTAATAATTTGGTATTTAATTGCATTTTAAAACAACTCTACTATGATTTTTTCGCCGTGTAGAGTCCCTCTATTAACCCAAGAAAAAAAAGACCCAAAAATCGTAACGAAATTCGTACGTGTGACGTTACTGACATTTTGCGTAACGTTACTGACACTGCTTTTATGTCATTTACTTGATTAAAACATAAAATATTAAGCCCACCTTTTGGATAAAAATCATCTTTCATCCTTCCTTTTTTAAAATACTGGGCAATAATAAACATGAACTCTTTCAATTCGCTCATTTTTACACAAACGTTCAGTTACCTCCAAACACACTTCCAAAATCCGGTGACGTTACTGACAGCTTAAAATGGTCATAACTTCACAACAAAACGAGATACAGCAAAATTGTCTGCATATGAAACAACAGTTATGACGAGAACTTTCATATGCCGCTCTCAAGTTGGAAGAAATAATTGTATTTTATAAAGATATTGACCAAAATATGTAAACGAGCGTGACGTTACTGACGGTGGCCTTGCCTATATAGTTTCGGTTACAGAGAAATTTTTGCTATAAAAAACTATCAGATTCTAATACAGTTGTTTTTTTTTATTCTTTATTTTTTATTAAAATTCTCTCATTTTTCCTATAGAAAATTCAAAGGTTTTCTTATAGAAAAACCTTAATTTTTTTCTTCATAAAAATTCTCATATTCTTTCTGGAGAAATATTCTCAGAATTTTTCTAGATCAAAATTCTCAGATTTTTCCTAGAAAAAATTTCTCAGATTTTTATAAGAGAAAAATTTTTAAATTTTTTCCCCATAAAAAAAATGTGAGAGTCCAAGACGATTTTTTTTTTTAATTTTAAATTCTTAGGCAATTTTTCTAGAAAAAACTTCTCACATTAGAACCATTACCTTTTCATTACCTCCTTCTAAGATTTTTCATTTAAAAAAAAAATCTCAGATTTTTCCTTTAGAAAATTTTTAAGATTCCAAAACTTTTTTTTATAGAAAAATTCGAAGACTTCGAGACATTTTTCCTACATATAATTCCCATTTATCAATCTTTTCCTCATCTCCTTTCCTTTTTCTACAGAAAATTCTCAGATTTTTCCTTATAAACTTGTTCGTTTCAGTTGCGTAAATAAAAAATTTCGTAAGAGAAAAAAATATTTTTATATAAAATTTTAGATTGTTTTGCAAAGACACATTAGTTAATTATCATAAAAACACTCCTTGATACTTTCGCTTGGTTATTTATCTCGTATAGTAAATAAGTATTTATAATATTATCCATACAAATACTGTTGAAAATATTGCAAGCATATGTTTTTAAACATTTATAAATGGAAATCATCATTAAATTGCGTGGTAAATCTATTTTAGCTGCTGTAGCTGTTGTTGAAAACGGGATAAAACATGATTGCATGTGTAAATACACATGTTAGATTTTTTCCCCAATACAAGGGGAAAAACGGTTAACCAAATATTATTCATTATTCAGGAGCGGGTGCAATAGGGGAGGCACAATTTTTGCAAATAGCAAATTTGAAAGAGAAAAAGATAATGCGGAAGATGCAAAAGCTGTAAAAGAAAAAACAAGTAAGAAAGCTATATTTGGCTGTGCCGAATCTTAAAATACCCTCCACCAATGTGATGATTTAAAAAACAAAAAAGTTTTTTTTATTTATACCTCAGGAAATAAAAAAAGTACTAAGAAGTGTACTTTTAAAAAAGGTACTTTTAATGAAAGGTACTTTTTATAAAAGGTACTTTTTATAAAAGGTACTTTTTATAAAAGGTACTTTTTATAAAAGGTACTTTTTATAAAAGGTACTTTATATAAAAGGTACTTTTTATTAGAGGTACTTTTTATAAAAGGTACTTTTTATAAAAGGTACTTTTTACAAAAGGTACTTTTTACAAAAGGTACTTTTTATAAAAGGTACTTTTTATAAAGAGTATTTTTATAAAAGGTACTTATTATAAAATGTACTTTTATAAATGGTACTTTTTAAAAAAAGTAATTTTATAAATGGTACTTTTATAAAAGGTACTTTTTAAAAAAGTTACTTTTAATAAAAGTTACTTTTAATAAAAGGTACTTTTAATAAAAGGTACTTTTTATAAAAGGTACTTTTTATAAAAGGTACTTTTTATAAATGGTACTTTTTATAAAAGGTAATTTTTATAAAAGGTACTTTTTATAAAAGGTACTTTTTATAAAAGGTACTTTTTATAAAAGGTACTTTTTATAAAAGGTAATTTTTATAAAAGGTACTTTTTATAAAAGGTTCTTTTTATAAAAGGTACTTTTTATAAAAGGTACTTTTAATAAAAGGTACTTTTTATAAAAGGTACTTTTTATAAAAGATACTTTTTATAAAAGGTACTTTTTATAAAAGGTACTTTGAATAAAAGGTACTTTTTATAAAAGATACTTTTTATTAAAGGTACTTTTTAAAAAAGGTACTTTTTATAAAAGGTACTTTTTATAAAAGGTACTTTTTATAAAAGGTACTTCTTATAAAAGGTACTTCTTATAAAAGGTACTTTTTATAAAAGGTACCTTTTATAAAAGGTACTTTTTATAAAAGGTACTTTTTATAAAAGGTACTTTTTATAAAAGGTACTTTTTATAAAAGGTACTTTTTATAAAAGGTACTTTTTATAAAAGGTACTTTTTATAAAAGGTACTTTTTATAAAAGGTACTTTTTATAAAAGGTACTTTTTATAAAAGGTACTTTTTATAAAAGGTACTTTTTATAAAAGGTACTTTTTATAAAAGGTACTTTTTATAAAAGGTACTTTTTATAAAAGGTACTTTTTATAAAAGGTACTTTTTATAAAAGGTACTTTTTATAAAAGGTACTTTTTATAAAAGGTACTTTTTATAAAAGGTACTTTTTATAAAAGGTACTTTTTATAAAAGGTACTTTTTATAAAAGGTACTTTTTATAAAAGGTACTTTTTATAAAAGGTACTTTTTATAAAAGGTACTTTTTATAAAAGGTACTTTTTATAAAAGGTACTTTTTATAAAAGGTACTTTTTATAAAGGAACCTTTTATAAAAGGTACTTTTGAAAACGGTACAGAATTTTCGGAAAGTACTTGTTCCAGAATGTTTTATTTCACTAAAGGATCCTACATTCTAAATTTCAAGTTTGAATAAAATTTCAGTAAATTAAAAAAAGTACCAAAAGTACTTTTTTACCCATTTTACCTCAGTAGAATCAACATTGGCAAAACCCGAGCCTTAGTGAATCTTTTTTCCGGAAGGTGAACCGACGTTGCAAATTTCCATTTTCTAGTACCATTATTAAAGGAAATATAAAATGTAACAAAAGTACATATTTTTACCCTTTTGACCCTATTAGAAAAATCATTGGCAAAAACCCAGCCTTCGGGGATCTATATTCCGGGAGGTCTATGTGACAATTTTTTAAGGAAATATAAAAGGTGCCAAAAGTACCGAATTTTTCCCTTTCAACCCTCTTAGAGTCAATATTGGCAATAATCCAGCCGTACTGGATCTATATTCTAGGACGTGAACATACTGTCCAAATTTCAAGTTTCTATGACCATTATTTCAAGAGATATAAAAAGCACCAAAAGTACAGTTTTTTACCCTTTTGACCCCCTTAGAATTAACACTGGCAAAAATCCAGCCTTAATGGATCTATATTCCGGGAGGTGAACATACTGTCCAAATTTCAAGTCTCTATGATCATTATATCAGAAGATTTAAAAAGTACCAAAAGTACAGTTTTTTTTTACCATTTTTACCCCCTTACCATTGGCTAAACTCCAGCCATAGTGGATCTATATTGCGGGAGGGTAACATACAGTCCAAATTTCAAGTCTCTATGACCATTATATCGGGAGATATAAAAAATATCAAAAATACAGTTTTTTACCCTTTTTACCCCCTTAGAATCAACATTGGCAAAAATCCAGCCTTAGCGGATCTTTATTCCGGAAGGTCAAACTACAGTCCAAATTTCAAGTCTCTAACTTCAGCGGTTTGGGCTGGGCGATGATGAATGAGTATGTCAGTCAGTCATATTACTCTTTTACATATATAAATTTTCCGGATTTGGGCGATTTTTGCCATAAAGTTTATTTCTGTCTTTTATTATTTAACAAAATTTATTTTTTTAAATGAAAATATTTTTTTTTTTAAGAAATCTGAACAAAATTGAATTTTGGCGATATTTTACATCCGATTTGGCTACAAAGCCAAAAAAAAAGTCTGGCAACCCCGTTAATATGACGAAGCAAAAAATGGACACACACACACATGCTATATAAAAATAACTATTCATTTTTTTATTATTACTTAACGAACTTTTTTTTAATTAAATTTAGATTTTGATTTACATATTTTAAAGATTTTTTGTAAAGATTTTTTCCTTTTTCTCAGTTTTTTTTTTCCGTTTTCTTTCTTATGCATCACACAAAATATGAGTTAACTAGTCGAATAGCCTGTCCCTGCCAGGCGGAACACCAAAGACTTTTCTCAATAGTTCTAATATTTTACCAAACTTTATAAAAAATTATGTTTGTGCTTCAAAAATTTAATATTGCTAGATTGAGTTACATCAATCTGCATAAAATTCTAAGAAAAAATGCCGAACAAACCATGTCTCAAAAATCAGTTTTGACCCCCCCAATTTTCAAAAATAGTTTTGCACGATATACGACATTTCTAGCTGGGCTTATTATTTGGAATATATTGTTTTACTAATAAGTTTCGCTTTTATTTTGTACTAAAAGATGTACCTGGTATTTTTGGGTACGGGGAATCCATATTTAATATTTTTTTTGCTCTAAACCGCCGCTAGAGGGCGCTAAAAACAAAAATCTGGACTTGGGTCTTCAGATTTTTTTTTTTTATTATGAAGCCAGATACTGTTAGGAGCCTTTTAGACATTCCCATTTACAGTTTAATTAAATTCCAAAAACTCGCGATTTTATTCGCGATTTTAATTTTTTAAAAATCCATATAAAATTAAAAAGTGGTAAACTACACCATTCTTTTATTGCCACAATTTTTTAAAACTTTTTTGTTTAAAGTAGAGGATTTTAGGTTTCAATTTCAATTTTGATTATTAAAATCCGATGTTTACTTAAGGAGTTATAGATAATTATTTATTTTTATTTCGGCTTTAGGTCAGGAAAAACAATAAAAAACTAAAAAGTTATTTTTTATTTAATTTTATTATTTATTTTATTTTTATTTTTAATTTTCCGATATTTCGGTCAAATTCTTTGACCATCATCTGGGATATTTTAAAAAAGAAAAACAAATAAATATTCCGTCTCCACTGTTTATTGTTTGAGATCTTGTCCTTAACTGACATAGATCTTCAAAGTACATCGATAAACGATTTGAAAATCATAAAATCATTTATTAACAAAATTAAAAAAAAAAACATTTTTTTTCTTTTTATATGGGCATAATTTAAAAAAAAAATATTAAAAATATAAGACTTTTGTGTCCTATTAAAATGATGACTGATTTTTTTTTTTGTACAAATGTCATACTTTCATAATATGTTAATTAAAAAAAGTCAAAAGAATTAAAAGTTGACGAAAATGCACTAAAAAAATGCATTTGCATTTAAAATGCATTTTTTTAAAAACACAATTTTTTTTTAACTTTCAAGTTTAATGTGGAGGACTTAAGCTTTTAATTTCAATTTTGATTTTAAAAATCGGATATTTACTTAAGAAGTTATCGCTCATCAAACTACACTACTTTTTCATATTTTGTGATTTTTAAAAAATTAAAATCGCGAATAAAATCGCGAGATTTGGAATTTATTAAAATTGTAAATGGGAATGTCTAAATGGCTCCATAGTGTATCTATGTACACAATCTAAAGATCCCAGGTCAAAAAATACCCTTTTTCTCGTGCTGATTAATGGAAAAGGCGTATATCGTACAAAACTATTTTTGAAAATTGGGGGGGTCAAAACTGAATTTTGAGACATGTTTTGTTCGGCATTTTTTCTTAGAATTTTATGCAGAATCCAAATATCCTAGACGATTTTGTCAAAAATTTTGCTCCGAACAATTCACTCCGCTCTAATCAATATATTTCCCAAACTGGAAAAAAATTTATTGAGTATAAAAGGTTTAATTGATAACATTTTAGAACTAAATTTAGCACGCCCATTTCGTCTCTCCGTCCATAAACCGGATATCAAAAGTCCATCGTGTGGATCTGTCCCATGGTCACTCCTATATACATGGCAATTTTTATCTTTCTTTTTATCATGAAGGGTTTTAAAATTAGTTAAAATGTTAAAAAACACAAACATTTTTCCACTTAAATTTTTCCTTATAATTCTCCGTACACAGTTTAAATATTAAATCTGACTTCATAAGGATATGATCCATTGTCAAGACTTTATGCTTTACAATTTTCAGCTTCCTTAGTCATTAGGGGTTTCAGAAATAGTTTAAATATTTAAAAACTAAATTTCGCCGTCTTTCGCCACTCCCCCTGACTTAAAGGCCGAAAATCCGGCTACGTTACAGATTATATATACAAACTGAACAAAATTCACAACGAATTTTTTGTATTTCCGCCCTTTCACTGGATATCCAGGTCAGAGTTGATCTTTGCCATAGTCCGTACCATATGTATTCTAATTTTCATCTTTCAAGGTCATAAGGTGTCTTCAAAATTAGGTAAGATGTAAAAACATAATGTTTCCACGCCCATTTCTTCTCTTAATTCTCCGTCCCTACACACACACAGAAAACGGATTCGTTGTGTCAACCAAATTTAGAACCAACCAAATTTTTGTAGTCCAGCCAACTATCACTTTTATCAGTTGTGATTACTAATAATTTCGATTTAGTCAATTGGTATTTATATCGAATTTCAGTAAGAGCAACTGAATATATCTGTTGGAACAACGAAAAATTATAGGAACAAAATGGTTGTTGTGACCGATATAATACCACCACAACTAAAGTATTTTATTAATGGGGCCATACAACCGTAAAATAAAAAGACAAAAATAACGTTTTTTTTGTAATATATTTATTAAATAAGTTAATTTTACAAAAAGATATGTATACTTAAGTTGATATTTATTACAATTTTTAATATAGTTTTTTTATGAAAAATTCTTAGAATCTGAGAAAAATGTCACAGCACCAGAGGCTTATTCTATAGAAAATATGTCTCAGAATCTGAGACTTATTCTGTAGAAAATATGTCCAAGAATCTGAGACTTTTCAATAAAAAAAGTCTCAGGATCTGGGACTTTTTCTATAGAAAAAACGTCTCAGAATTTGAGACTTTTCTATAGAAAAAAACAATTCAGAATCTGAAACTTTTTCTATAGAAAAAACGTCTCTGAGTCTGAGACTTTTACTACAGAAAAAACGTATCAGAATCTGGAACTTGATATATAGAAAAAAAGTCTCAGAATTTGAGATTTTTTCTATAGAAAAACGTCTCAGAATTTGAGACTTTTCTATAAACAAAACTTCTCAGAATCAGAGATTTTTTGGAGAAAAAATGTTTTAGAATCTCAATATCTAGGAATCTGAGACTTTTTCTATACAATGTCTCAGCATCTAAGGCTTATTCTATAAAAAAAAGTGTCAAAAAATCAGAGACGTTTTCTATAGAAAAAGTCTTAGAATTTAAACAATTTTTTTAGGATGATTTCAGATTCAGATTTTGAGATATTTTATCTATTGAAAGTCTCAGATTCTGAGACATTTTTCCATTGTAAAAGTCGGAGATTCTGAGACATTTTTTCTATAGAAAAAGTCTCAGATTCTGAGAAATTTCATCTATAGAAAGTCTTAGATTCTGAGACATTTTTTTATAGAAAAAGTCTTAGATTCTGAGACATTTTTTTATAGAAAAAGTGTCAGATCCTGAGACATTTTTTTCAAGAAAAAGTCTCAGACTCTGAGACATTTTTTCTATAGAAAAAGTCTCAGATTCTGTGACATTTTTTCTATAGAAAAAGTTTCAGATTGTGAGACATTTTTTCTATAGAAAAAGTCTCAGATTCTGAGAAATTTCTTCTACAGAAAAAGTCTTAGATTCTGAGACATTTTTTATTGAAAGTCTTAGATTCTGAGACATTTTTTTTATAGAAAAAGTCTCAGATTCTGAGACATTTTTTCTATAGAAAAAGTCTTAGATTCTGAGACATTTTTTATAGAAAAAGTCTTAAATTCTGAGACAATTTTTTATAGAAAAAGTCTCAGATTCTGTGACATTTTTTCTATAGAAAAAGTTTCAGATTCTGAGACATTTTTTCCATAGAAAAAGTCTCAGATTCTGAGACATTTTTTCTATAGAAAAAGTCGCAGATTCTGAGAAATTCTTCTACAGAAAAAAGTCTTAGATTCTAAGACATTTTTTATAGAAAGTCTCAGATTCTGAGACATTTTTTCTATAGAGAAAGTCTCAGATTCTAAAACATTTTTTCTTTAGAAAAGTCTCAGATTCTGAGACATTTTTTCTGTAGAAAAAGTTTCAGATTCTGAGACATTTTTTCTATAGAAAAAGTCTCAGATTCTGAGACATTTTTTCTATAGAAAAAGTCTCAGATTCTGTGACATTTTTTCTATAGAAAAAGTTTCAGATTCTGAGACATTTTTTCTATAGAAAAAGTCTCAAATTCTGAGACATTTTTTCTATAGAAAAAGTCTCAGATTCTGAGACATTTTTTCTATAGAAAAAGTCTCAGATTCTGAGACATTTTTTCTATAGAAAAAGTCTCAGATTCTGAGACATTTTTTCTATAGAAAAAGTCTCAGATTCTGAGACATTTTTTCTATAGAAAAAGTCTCAGATTCTGAGACATTTTTTCTATAGAAAAAGTCTCAGATTCTGAGACATTTTTTCTATAGAAAAAGTCTCAGATTCTGAGACATTTTTTCTATAGAAAAAGTCTCAGATTCTGAGACATTTTTTCTATAGAAAAAGTCTCAGATTCTGAGACATTTTTTCTATAGAAAAAGTCTCAGATTCTGAGACATTTTTTCTATAGAAAAAGTCTCAGATTCTGAGACATTTTTTCTATAGAAAAAGTCTCAGATTCTGAGACATTTTTTCTATAGAAAAAGTCTCAGATTCTGAGACATTTTTTCTATAGAAAAAGTCTCAGATTCTGAGACATTTTTTCTCTAGAAAAAGTCTCAGATTCTGAGACATTTTTTCTATAGAAAAAGTCTCAGATTCTGAGACATTTTTTCTATAGAAAAAGTCTCAGATTCTGAGACATTTTTTCTATAGAAAAAGTCTCAGATTCTGAGACATTTTTTCTATAGAAAAAGTCTCAGATTCTGAGACATTTTTTCTATAGAAAAAGTCTCAGATTCTGAGACATTTTTTCTATAGAAAAAGTCTCAGATTCTGAGACCTTTTTTCTATAAAAAGTGTCAGATTCTGAGACATTTTTTCTATGGAAAAAGTCTCAGATTCTGAGGCATTTTTTCTATAGAAAAAGTCTCAGATTCTGAGACATTTTTTCTATAGAAAAAGTCTCAGATTCTGAGACATTTTTTCTATAGAAAAGGTTTCAGATTCTGAGACATTTTTTCTATAGAAAAAGTCTCAGATTCTGAGACATTTTTCTTTTAAAAAAGTCACATTTATCTTTTAGAAAAAGTCTCAGATTCTGAGACATTTTTCCTATAGAGAAAGTCTCAGATTCTGAGACATTTTTTCAATAGAAAAAGTCTCAGATTCTGAGACATTTTTCCTATAGAAAAAGACTCAGATTCTGAGACATTTCTACTATAGAAAAATTTTCAGACTCTGAGAGATTTTTCCTATAGAAAAAGTCTCAGACTCTGAGAGATTTTTCCTATAAAAAAAAGTGTCAGATTCTATGACATTTTTCCTATAGAATTAGTCTCAGACTCTGAGAGATTTTTCCTGTCGAAAAAGTGTCAGATTCTACGACATTTGTCCTATAAAATTAGTCTCAGATTCTGAGAGATTTTTCCTATAGAAAAACTCTCACTCCGAATGATTTTTCCTATAGAAAAATTCTAAGATTCTAAGACATTTTAAGACATTTGTCCTGGAGAAAAAGTCTCAGATTCTGAGATATTTTTCCTTTTAAAAAGTCTCACATTCTGAAAGATTTTTCCTATAGAAAACGTCTCAGACTCTAAGAGATTTTTCCTATAGAAAAAGTATCGGATTCTAAGACATTTTTACTGTAGAAAAAGTCGCAGATTCTGAGACATTTTTCCTACAGAAAAAGTCTTAGATTCTTAGACATTTTTCGTATAGAAAAAGTCTCAGACTCTTAGGATTTTTTTCTTAAAAAAAAGTCTCAGAATATAAAAAATTCTTCTATAGAAAAAATGTCTAAGAATTTGAGAATTTTTCCTAAGAAAAAGTCCCATATTTGCTATTGAATAATTCTGAAATTCATTGACACTTTTTCTTTAAAAAAATTGAATACTTAAACCTCTAACGCCTCAAATTTCGTTCTACCCAATTCAGCTTTCAATGGAGATTTATCTTTTTCAGCTAGTTTTATATGTTGATTTTCATTTGATGTTTGATGATGATTTTGATCCATAGCTTAATCAGCAGGAAGCTTGCATCCAAATTTCTTTTTTAAATGGTGATTTTTTTCTGCAAATAATTAAAATATTTATAAAAACATAGCTCACAAGTATTTGGCGCAGATTAAAACTCATGTGCATACCTTTTGTTTTTTTTTTATTTTTTAGCTGCATATTTAATTAAATTTTTTGTTTATCTTTATACAAAATTTTTCACAAATATTCTCTAAAATTATTTTATTTTTTTATGACGTTTTTATAATTTAAAAGAGTTTTTGTATGAGCAACATACAATTAGTTGCAGTAACTTTTATACAAAATTAAAAAATGATTGTATGTACCAACAATTCATAGTTCTTAGATAGTATTGCATTAAAATTTTATATTCAAATTAAATAAATTTTTTTTAAAATTTAAAACAATTTTTTACCGAATATCAGTTGCTATAACTGATTTTTAATATAACTGAACTAATAATCTGTGCTAGTTTTTAAAAGTTTATTGCATTAAAAAAAAATTTTTAAATGAATGGTTCGGACAATTATGAACGTTTTTGAACTAATATTTTGTTTAAATTGATAAATGCAACCAACATTTTTTGGAAATGTGATTGTTTATTAGTAATTTGTTTAGATATTTGGTTTAAAAATGTTTTTTTTAATTATGATAATTGAATTTAAGTAGTTGTAACTAACACGTATATTCTGAAACCAAATTTGAGGAGTTTCGACTGAGTTCCAAATATTTTTTTCCCTGTGTGCAGAGAGAACAGTTTAGTTGTGCCAGCCGAATTTAGAGCCAACTGCATAGTTTAATAACAACAACCAAAATTTTCGGTTGCCATAAACAAAATTTGTTTTGAAAATTTAACTTCTGTTGGTCCAAATAAATTTCGATAATCGCAACCGAAAATTTCAGTTGTTGTAATTAAACCATGCAGTTGGCTCTTAATTGGGCTGGCACAATTAAACTGTTTTTTCTGTGTATTTCAAAATTTTTAAATCTGACTACTTTATGATAAGCTCCATCGTTAGTACTATACTCGTATCCACGCCCCTTTTCCCTCTCAATTCTCCGTCCACAGTCCAAAAATTTTAAGTCTGACTACTTAAGGATATGCTCCAGTGTCAGGACAATATGCTTGCAATTTTCGGCTGCGTAGGTCATTAGGGCTTTAAAGTTAGCCAAATAAAAAAAATAAAACACAATATTGCCTTGCCCCTTTTTCCTCTCAACTCTCCCTCTACATTCCAAAAATGTTAAATCGGACTACTTTAGAATATACTTCATAGTTAGGACTACATGTTAAGGATTTTCAGCTTCCGTATTCATTGGGGCGGAGCTTAAAAATACTCTAAAATGTTAAAAAAAAAATATTTTTCCAACTCCCCTTTTTCCCGTAATTCGCCGCCCACAGGCAAAAAATCCGACTTCGTAAGAATCTGTCCCTGGTGTTTTATTATATACATGCCAATTTTAAGCGTTTAAGTCCATCAATGAGATTCAAAAGGCGCTGGATACACAAAAAATAAGAGAAACACAAAAAAATAAAATATTTATTCAGAAAATAGATGGAAATAAATTTACCACGCCCTTTGCCTTTCTTATTCTCCACCCATACACTGGATATCAAAAATCCAGGCTCGTGTTGATCTTCCACATGAAACCTTCTATATACATGCCAATTCTGTGCATTTTCCGCTTCTTTTGGGGGCTTCAAAAGAAGTTAAAATGTTAAAAATCTCAATTTTGTCACTCCCAATTTTCCTTTCAATTCTCCGCCCACAGTCCCAAAATTTAAAATTTGACTACTTCAGGATATGCTTCATCGATAGGACTATACGCTAGAAAATTTTCAGCTTCATAAGTCATTAGAGGACTTTAAAATAAGCAAAAATGCCAATTTTCATCTTCATAGATCATTGGGGGTCTTCAAATTAAATATTAAAAAACACAATTTTGCCACGCCCCATTTTTCTCTTAATTCTCCTTCCACAGTTTAAAAAATTTAAATCCGATTACTTCAGGATATGCTTCATTATTAGAACTAAATGCTATGCAATTTTCCGCTTCCTAAGTCATTTGGGGGCTTCAAAAGAAGTAAACATTTTAAAAAATCCCAATTTTGCCACGCCACTTTTCCCTCAATTCTCCGCCCACATTGCGAAAATTTTGAATCCGACTACTTGGGGATATGCGCCATCGTTAGGACTATATTCTAGGAAATTTTCAGCTTCCTAAGTCATTTGGGGGCTTCAAAAGAAGTAAAAATGTTAAAAAAATCTGAATTTTGCCACTCCACTTTTCCCCTCAATTCTCCGCCCACATTGCGAAAATTTTAAATCCGACTACTTGGGGATATGCGGCATCGTTAGGACTATATTCTAGGAAATTTTCAGATTCCTAAGTCATTTGGGGGCTTTAAATTAAGCAAAAACGTAAAAAAATTGCATTTTGCCACGCCCACTTTCCCGCTTATTTCTCCGCCCACAGGCAAAAAATCGAAAATCCGGCTACGTTAGGATCTGCCCCAGGTGTTTTACTATAAGTATGCCAACTTTCAGCTTTGTAGCTCATCAGTGGGCTTCAAAAAGCTCTGGATAGACAAAAAAAGAGGAACACAAAAATAGGGAAATTATATATATAGATTTAGGGTTATGTTGAAAAAAAAAAATGTGTTTTTTAGTAATTCGCTCATAACTTTTAAAATACTTAACCGATAAAAAAAAAAATACATCAGTTTTTGCCTGGGAAAATTACGCAACTTTTGGTACCCCAATCGTTTAAATCGGTTTCGTAGTATTGCCAAAAACGTGATTTCAACAGACAGACAGACGGACGGACAGACAGACAGACGGACATCGCTAGATCGACTTAAAATCGATCAAGGATCATGAATATATATACTTTATGGGGTCCTAAACCAATATTTCAATGTGTTACATACGGAATGACAAACTTATATATACCCTCTATCACCAGAGTGGAGGGTATAAAAATACCAGATAATAAAGTTAAATTCGGCCTTGCCGAAAGTATGGATGCACACCATAATGAAAAAAATATATTTTGTAAGACACTTTATTTGACAAAAAAGTTAATAGTTAAAAAAATGTTTGTGAACAAATTATGTTAAAAAAATTCAATTTGAAAATTAATTTTGAAAAAAAATTACTTCTGATAAAAATATTTTTGGTAAAAAAATAAGTTCCGCAAAAAATTATTTGATATAAAAAAAAATATCCAATTCCGTTCACATATCGCTCATTTACATGTAGAGTGTCATAATTCAAAAAAGGTAATTTTTTAGTTGTTAATGTAGAATTATTTGTTATATCTTGCTTTATATTGTGTCAAAAAATCGTATTAATATCTTTTAAACTTAACATTTGAGAAGAGAATACGCCATTATTACATTTTTAATGTACCGGCCTTTTTCAATGGAAAACAAGTTTCAACTGTAAACTTTAAACTCGATTTCTGCAAAACCAAATATTTTGAGTTATGACACTATACAAGTAAATAAGCGATATGTCAACCAGCTGTTAAAAATCATTTTCTATTTTAAGGTTATGTAAAATGTTCACAACTTTTTAAACGCTGAACCGATATCGGTCAAATGCAATAACAAGTAAACATATTAAGGTACAGACATACTTTTGTTTGTCGTGATTGTCATTTAAACCCACATCCCAAAGTCCCAAATCCCAAATGCATTTAGTTTGATCCGCCACTGATTATGATTTGTTAAAATCTGTTTGTGATGATCATGCACATGTATGTAAATTGTATCTAAATTACATCATTTACCATAATAGATGAGTGCAAGTGTGGTAAAATATGTACTTTAGGAAATGTTCATATATGTTAACCAACTGTTATATTAGATAATAAATATTTTTTACAAAATGATAACATTTAGATATGTATATTGAATCTGTACAATTTCTATTGTAGTTTGCTACTAATCCAAGTCGGACGAATTTGTATTAAAAATTGCATTGCTGGTTACCATATGAATTACTTTTTATATTTTTCATGCGTTACGTTTCACACACCCATTATTTTAAGTCTCATCCGATACAAAAATTTTCGATGCTGTATAGGTTAAGTAATGTTAAAAGCTTTATTTATTACCATTATTTTATGCCAGATTTTTGTAAGGAATGAGACTGATGTATTTTGGGAGTGTATTACGTAATGCATGAAAAATACAATAAAATAATATTTTTACATTTTTACTTTTGAGAATTTAAAAGTTTTTTATTTTCCGCTTTTCACGGCTCTTACATTAGAGCGTAATTTTTTGTAGAAAAAAAAGGGTTTCTTTCAATTTTGAACGCCCGGAAAAATTTTTATTCTTCTAGACCTACAACTTATGTGGCACAATTTTGGGGCCAATTTCATTAAATTAACTCGTGTTGCCCGTCGTACAAAGTTTTGTATTTTTGAAAATTAAAAAAAAAAATAGGTGCGATAAATAAAATTTATTAATTTTGATGCGTTTTCGAGGTATCGCAATTTGAAATTTGCAAAAAATGGCTGTGATTTTCTACATTAAAGAATATTTAAAAATTTAAAAATTTTTGCCATTTCATAGAGCGTGCGACAAACTTTCAATTTAACTTAATTTGAGACTAATCAGATAGTTTTAACCCGTGGCACATAGCAATATTACTATTTTAGCATGTTGAATTAAAATATAAGAATTATTTTAAAATCGGTTAAGAGGTTTTCGAGATATCGCAATTTGAATTTGTCAAAAAATTTCCAAATATGGCGGGTTATTCTTACGTTCAAGGAATTAAAAAGAAAAATCATTTACTATTTCATAGACCTTAAAAAAAAAAAATAAAATAATTTAAACTTCATTTTAGCCAATTCATCGATCGAACAATGTTTATAGTTTTTGGTAAAAATCATCGGACTTGGTTCAAATTAATTTTAAATAAAATTTTGTTTAATGAAAGGGTCAAGGAAAAAATTTCTGATTAAGAAAAGTCGGGCTTAAAAATATATATTTTTTTTTTGACAAAAACAAAATGTATAAAATAATTTTGATGACAGATTTGGACTCTATAGTTCCATAAAATGTAATTTTTTCGAAATTCGTTTTTTTATTTCTAAACAGTTTAAATCTAAATAAATAAAAATCAATTGTTGTTCGTTGGTAACCGCATCAGTTGAGAACGGCTGGACCGATTTGGATAATTTTTTTTTTTAAATGTTCGCCATAGTCCAACTAAGGTTTTTACGTAAAGAAAATTTGACCACGCCCACTTCTACGCCCACTTTTTTGATTTATCTAAAATCTGAAAACGGCTTCACCGATAAGGTAATTTTTTATTAAATGTTCATAGTAGTCCAATTTAAGTTTTGACTGAAAGAAAAATCGACCACGCCCACTTTTACGCCTACTTTTTCAATTTATCTAAAAATCTGAGAAAGGCTGGACCGATTTTACTAAATTTTTTTTTAATGAATTTTCATCATATTCCAACTATGGTTTTTACGAAAAAATAAATTGACCACGCTCACTTTGGCTAATTTGTGCTGAAAATGTTCGTCATAATTCAACTAAGGTTTTTACGGAATTTCCCACGCCCACTTTTTTATATGTATTGAAAGAACTATAACGGTTTGACCGATTTGGTTATATTCCGCAAAAGTTTTTTAAGGAAGGACAAATTGTCCACATTTACTTTTACGCTAACTTTTCCCGATATATATATTTTAAATCATGGAATGGCTGCACCAATTTGTCTAATTTTGTTTTAAATGTTCGTCATAGTCCAGCTTAAGTTTAAACGGAAATAAAAAATTTTCACGCCCACTTTTTTTGATATATCTAAAAAAAGAAGAACGGCAGTGCCGATTTGGCTAATAGTAGTATTTGTTGACGTTTGTGATAGTATAACTAAGGTTTTTACGGAAAGAAAAATTGTCCACTCCGACTTTTTTTCAATACATCTAAAATTGGACTGGCCTGATTTGGTAAATTTTTTCTTTAATGATCATTAAAGTCCAAGTAAGGATTTTACGGAAATAATTATTGTTCTCCCCCACTTTAGAGCCAACATTTTTTAATATCCATAATATTGTTACAAAGA
The DNA here is from genome assembly GCA_963921195.1 of Pegoplata infirma. NCBI lineage: Eukaryota > Metazoa > Arthropoda > Insecta > Diptera > Anthomyiidae > Pegoplata > Pegoplata infirma. The sequence continues at coordinate 73,350,783 of OY992536.1, read as the reverse complement.
AAAATTGTCCTCGAACTCTTTTTTTCGATACATCTAAAATTCATTTTTACTTTAATTCGACCTTTTAAAAAAAAAATTTCTTAACAGATTCCTCTTAAACTTGGTACAAATGATTTTAAATCCTTGGGTATTGTTAACATATGTACAAGTTAAACTAACCACTCAAATTTTAATGCCCACTTTTCTCTAAATATGTCGACTACAAATGATCGGACCGATTTTTTAGGTTAATTTTAGTTTTATTTAGGTTTTTAAGGAGATTTAAATAGGAAAAGTGACCCGAAAATATGGAAAATTCGGGAAAACTATAAAGGTTTGTTTGAACTCAAGACAATAGCTCACGATACAAACAAAGGATATGTGCAATTTATTTTGGTGTTGTCCGTAATGATACTAAAGAAGTTTTAAATTTGTACAGTTCACAAAGTCGAAGACATGGTATTTTTTTTAGTTCCTAAAATATAATTTGAAGATGATTATCTGCCTAATCGCGTCTTTAAAACCACGCCCACAATTTTTTCTAAGCAGAGAAATCCATTACATTTATTGCATGGCAATAGATTTAAAGCGAACTGAAATATAACACTGATCTTATATTTGGGCCAGCAACGCGGACCGGGCCAGCTAGTACTGCAATAAAAATAAAAAAAAAAATAAATTCCTTTTCTTTTTATTTTTTAAAACAGTTTGAATACTTTTACATTTATTCCGAGGAATAATTTTCGTTTTAGTCTTTTTTCCATATCTCTCACAGTTTTCGATAAAATACGAAAATTAATTTTTTGCAATTTTTGCAAAAAGCGCTCGATAAAAAATTTTTGTTTTTGCTGCTTCATTTTTCTTGGATATCCCAAATACATATTCCAAAAAAAAAAAAACAAGTAGAAAAGTTAAATTCGACTTGGTCGAATCTATGATTACCCTCCACAATGCCCATTTTAAGTGATTGTAAATTTTCTAACGTGAAAAAATAACAGTTATGATTAGAAATATTTTATTTTGTGTAAAAATTTTTTTTTTTAGTAATTTTTGAAAAAAAAAACTTATTTTTTTTTTGAGTGTAAAATTTTTTTTGAGTGTAAATTTTTTTTTGAATTTTACATTCAAAAAAAAATTACTAATTTTTTTTAAGTAATTTTTGAAAAAAAAGCAAATTTTTTTTTTTGAGTGTAAAATTTTTTTTGAGTGTAAATTTTTTTTCGAATTTTACATTAAAAAAAAAAAATTTACTAATTTTTTTTTTGAGTGTAAATTTTTTTTTGAGTGTAAAATTTTTTTCGTTTTGGTATAAAAATATTTTTGAGTGACAAAAATACGTTTTAAAATATTTTTGTGACTTACCAATGGTTTTAAAACAGGTTTAACGGGTTTTTACCACGTGAATTTAAGGTGAAGCTAATCTGATATTCACGGTTTTGCTAATAACTTTTGAACCACTGGACCGATTTGGGTGAAATTCAATACGAACTAGGCTGGAGGAACGAAAAATATATGTGCCAAGCTTCAGCATCCTCATAATTGATTGTCGAAAGTTATAGTGCTTTTTATCTCATAAATTCATGAAAAACCCATGCCGAAATTCGGTCTTTTGCTCAGAACTTTTGAACCACTAGACCGATTTCGCTGGATTGGAATACCAACCTGACCAGGTAAATGCCCAACATATATGCCAAACTTCAGGAGCCTCCGTAAAGTCTTTCAAAAGTTAGCGTGTTTTCAACAGACAGACGGACAGACGGACGGACGGACGGACGGACGGACGGACGGACGGACATAGCTAGATCGTCTTAGAATCGAACGAGGATCATGAATATATATACTTTATGGGGTCTTAGACCAATATTTCGAGGTGTTACAAACGGAATGACAAACTTATATATACCCTCTATCACTAGAGTGGAGGGTATAAAAACAAGTAGAAAAGTTAAATTCGACTTGGTCGAATCTATGATTACCCTCCACAATGCCTTTTTTAAAGGTTAGTACATTTTTTAACGTGAAAAAAGAACAATTTTGATTAGAAATATTTTATTTTGAGATAAATTTTTTTTTTGTCAGTAAAAAAAAAATACTATTTTTTTTTTGAGTGTAAAATTTTTTCTGAGTGTAATTTTTTTTTAGTGTAAAAATATTTCCGAGTGACAAAAATACATTGTAAAGTAATTTTGTGGCTTACCAGTGTTTTTAAAGCTTGTTTTTTAAAGCTTGGTCTTTTCAACAAGTGAATTTAAGGTGAAACCAATCTGAAATTTACGGTTTTGTTAATAACTTTTGAAAGAAATATTTTATTTTGAGTAAAAAACTCTTTTTGTGTCATTAAAAAAAAAAAAGAAAAATAACTAATTATTTTTTTTAGTGTAAAATTTTTTCGAGTGTAATGTTTTTTTTACTGGAAAAATATTTCTGAATGAATGCGTACTTATGTACGTATGTACACAAAATAGTGTAGTTTTTGTAAAATAAACAAAAATTTTTTTTGAGTTTAAAATTTTTTTGAGTGTAATTTTTAAGTTACCAATGCTTTTAAAATTAAACAAGTTTAAAAAGCATTGCTTTAAAACTAAACAAGTTTAAAAACCATTGTTAAGTTATCACTAGGGATGAGATTTCCATGCAAATGCATGTTTTTTGTCGATAGTCTAAAAACGATATCGACCAATTATCTTTCCGAATCAAGAAATTTGCGTTAAAATGGCATCGATTTGTTTTTGCATATTTTGGGAAAATGCATATTTTTGCATATTTCGATTTTTAATGCATATTTTGTGCATATTTCCAACTTTTAAGTGCATATTTTTGCATATTTTGGCATAAATTAGCAAAAACACAAATTTAAATTTATTTGTTTCAAAAACTATTTTAATTTTAAAAATTTATTTTGGAAATAAGAAAAAATTTTGTTTTTTTAAATTAATTTTTATAGATTGTCTTAAGTTCTAAAAAATCTTGTTTACATAAATTTTTAAATGTTACTATTTAAACCTGGCGCTACTTTTTGCTTTTTAAGAAGGCTATCCCATGAAAACAAGATTTTTATAGCTTGCATTTTATTTTTTAGTGCATATTTTTAGGTTTTTCGATTTTTTAGTGCATGAAAATCTCATCCCTAGTTTTCACCAATGCTTTTAAAACTTGTTTAACACGTGGCATTTTACATGAAACCAATCTGAAATTCAGGGTTTTGCTTATAAGTACCTCTGGACCGATTGAGCTGAAATTCAATACCAAACAGACCTGGGGAACGTTAAAGATATATGCCAAGCGTTAACAGTCTCATTGTTGTCTTTCGATAGTTAGCGTGTTTATTATCTAGTAAATTCGCGAAAACCCCTTGCCGAAATTTACTCTTTTGCTTATAACTTTTGAACCACTGGACCGATTTGGCTGGATGGCATTACAAACTCATTTATCAATTGTGTTTTCTGCAATTAATATTTACAAACGTTAGTTGATATTACAAATTTCTGTATAGGAGCACTTTCAGTGAAAAATTTAATTGTATTCACAAGTATGGGGGTCAATATAATAATTCGTTTTTTTCTGTGCAGCGGCGAATAAAAAAAGCACTAAACAGTTTTCTTTAAAATTGTTATTTCGACAAAATTAAATAATGGTTAGTAAAAAAGTTACCTCAAGTTAGAATAAATTAACCTTAAATTCCAGATCATGTTGGTACCCCTTGCGAAATAATGTAAGAGACAAAAAAGTTGAAAGAAAGATAACACTAACTTCAGTGTTTGAAACTGGTTGGGAATACCAGAAAAGACTATAATTTTTCGAAATTCAATTTTTCTTCAGCATTTTTTCAATTTTAACCCTTATAATATTTTGTAGTAAATTTCCCTATGAAAAAACATAAAAAGTTATGATTTAAAAACCAAATGACTTAGAAACAGGGTTGGCAACCGATACCCACCTAGAATAACGGTATTTGGCTATTGTACCGCAACCAATAAAGATATGAACATTTTCAAAAGCGATTATGAAAGCTGATGAAATTTCTAGTATTTTAAATGTGCCACTTCGTGTTTCTACCGGTTCGTTTTAGTTATATAGGCCAATACCGTTATAATACCGTTTCAAACGGTATTATAAAGGTATTGACCTATATTTCGAAAACCAACCAATAGAAACACGAAGTGACACATTTAAAATACTAGAAATTTCATCAGCTTTCATAATCGCTTTTGAAAATGTCCATATCTTTATTAGTTGCGGTACAATAGCCAAATACCGTTATTCTAGGTGGGTTTCGGTTGCCAACCCTGCTTAGAAAAACAAATGACTGGAGGACAATAAATTTTCTTTTAACTTTTACAATTTTTTACCAATCCTTTCTAAATGTAATAAAACATGAAAAATTAATGTTTTCCTAAAGCATATATCAAATTTCAATAGTTTTAAAAGTTTTCCTGTCAATATCCTTTTATCGGTATAGATTCAAACCCATTAAGAATAAGAAATTAGATGATGAACAAAATAAAAAAAAAAAAAAATAACTTTTTCCCACATGTAGTAGTGGACCATAATATATTTTATTGAATTTCAAATCAAATTTTATGTTAGAGTTTTAGGACTATATTTGTGTGGATTTTTTTTTTCTCATGAATACTTAATAACAAGTCAAGTAACCCATAAAAAATTAAATATCGTAAATTTGCACATTGACAATTGAATTTGTGACAACAAACTACTAGGATTGCTGCCATTACAACGGATACTACTAGCACCATTACAGCGGCTACTACTGTTGCTGTCGTCATACATGCCAATGTTATGTTGTACATGAGGACAAGAAAAAAAAAAAAAACGAGCAACACAAGTAACCCAGCAAGAAATTCGGCAATAACAGATACTGATAATACTGACCAAATTTGAGATCTGACAGATCTGATGAGAAAGAAATATATTCCATTTAATATGAGCAGTTTTAAATTAGAAAATATCAGACCAGATCTTAAACATTTTTCAAACGTGGAATTAAAATTTTTGCTGGTATATACAAAAACAATCACTTCCCAATAGCTGGCAAAAAAACTCTGTCGTTGTGTATTAGAGCAGTAAGTTTACTTTAACTAGGGTTGATTTGGTTTTTTTACTTAACAAATTTTCACTTATGGCCATTTGTATGTAGATGTGAAGAATAATTTGTTAGTTTGTTGGTTACAATCCTTTAGTGTGTCTTTTTTTGTATTCTTCTTTATATGATTATTTTTTTATTTAACATAAAAAATAATATTTTCATCTTAAGTTGTTCAAAGTACTCTACACATTTGGTTGGGCGTATTAGGTTGGTTAGGAAGGACGGTTGTCCGCCTTAAATATCAATTCCCTACCTACCTTATATTACAAGATACTACTTCTTAAACCGCATCAATTTCCTTAGATATTCACTTATGCATTCCAGGTTATCGAAAAATCTTTGCGCCAAATGCTTATGGCGGGGCTACATCAGATCCGAACATTCACACAACAAGTGCTTCACTCTCTTCTCCACTTCTGACTTCTGCACTTCTGCACAACTGCTACAATAGTCCCTGTCAAAGATTCCCATACGCAAGCATACTAAAAAATGTGAAGACTTTTGTCATCTGAGGATTTCGCAGTGTCCTTAGAGTTCGAGATAACATACACGTAGTCAGATAGATATTCCCTGATACCATGAGAATTTCGATAATTAGCTCTATTAAAGAAACCGATATATTAGGTTTTATCGTTCTTCCATCGACTCAGAGTAATGTTCTGCACACTCTCAGCCAACTCGTTCCAGGCGATCCTGTGACCCAGACTAGCTTGACTGTGTGCTGACTGATTTGGCAAAGGAATTGTATTCAGTTCCTAACCATTCATATCTGTGACATCTTTATCGTATATCGAAAATCATCAAAAAAGCGTTTTTTACCTTTTTTAGAACACGATAAAGATGACACAGATAGGAATAATATTTTTTATGAATATATGTCATTAAAAGCAACATAACAACTAAAACCGTTGCTTCTCAAGAGCCCTACGGCTCTACATTTTTTTTTCAAAAAATTTTTTAGAGCGGAAAGCCTTATCCCACCAAAATCAAATTTTTTGTCATGATCAAATTTTAAAAATGTCTGCGAAGTTTGTACTCTTGCCCAAACCATTGAATCATGATAATGTTTTGCTGTATAAATAGGTGATCTTTCTAAAGCAAAATTTTTCTAGAAAAAATAACGCGAAAAATATCGTTCGAGGATCCCATTATGTTTATTTATTATTGATCTGTTAAGGTTTCTAAGACATTTTAGTAATATCCATCAATCTGTTTGTCTGTGTTTGTCGATAGTAAAACCCCTGGAGTAAAACAACAGCCCCACCCACCAACACGTATGTATGGGTATTCAAATGAAAGGTAATTTGCTAACGATTGCAAATATGTATTTTTTGTATGTATTTTAATGTACCCCCTATTTTATTGTACCCCCTAGATCCATTTTAGTATCTTTCTGTTCAATAGTTTAGTCATTTAGTACTTAACCGGGTAAAAGGCTTGATATACACAAAACAAACTTTATTTTGCGATGCCACTAAATTAATTAATGGGTTTTGTAGTCCCTGAGCCCGGCCGAAAGACCAACTGAACGTTTTTTTTAATAATTTAGAAAAAATTTATATTTTTTTTTTTAAATACCACGGTTTTATGGACCTAGAAGGACCCTGGGACCTAGCCCTTTTTATATTTATTTTTCTTTTTTAATTACCTTTAATTTAAGTATCCACACAAACCTGAAGGCTCTTTTGGCTCCACGTGGGTCCAGGGCCCATCCCCTTAAATTTTTATTTGGTTTTTCCCTCAAAAATTTTTTGTGCTCCGTAAAGTGCACTTTTGCCAAAATATTTATGAAAAAAATATTGATGAAAAAAAATTTATGATAAAAAAATATTGATAAACAAAACAATTCGATGAAAAAAAATTAAAAAAAAAAAAAATATTGATAAAAAAAATATTGATAAAAAAAATATTGATGAGAAAAAAAAATATTGATGAAAAAAATAGTGATAAAAAAAAAAATATTGATGAAAAAACATTATGAAGAAAAAAAATATTGATGAAAAAAAAAATGATGAAAAAAATAGTGATGAAAAAAAAATATTGATGAAAAAAATATTGATGAAAAAAATATTGATAAAAAAAAAACAAATATTGATGAAAAAGAAATAATGATAAAAAAAAATGTTGATGAAAAAAAAATATTAATGAAAAAAAAAATATTGATGAAAAAAAAATATTGATGAAAATAAAAATATTGATGAAAATAAAAATATTGATGAAAATAAAAATATTGATGAAAAAAAAAATATTGATAAAAAAATATGAAGAAAAAAAATTATTGTTTACAAAAAAAAAAATATTGATCAAAAAAAAAATTATTATTATTTTTGATGAAAAAAAAATAATGATGAAAAAAAATATTGATGAAAAAAAAATTGATGAAAAAAAATATTGCTGAAAAAAAATATTGATGAAAATAAAAATATTGATGAAAATAAAAATATTGATGAAAAAAAAAAATATTGATAAAAAAAATATGATGAAAAAAAATTTGATGAAAAAAAAATATTGATAAAAAAAAAAAAATTATAACGGAACAAAAAATATGAAAAAAAAGTATTGATGAAAAACAAAAAAAAAAATGTTGATGAAAATGAAAAATATTGATAAAACAAAAAATATTGACAACAAAAATTATTGATAACAAAAAAAAAAAATATTGATGAAAAAAAAAATTATAAAAAAAAAAATATTGATTAAAATAAAAATATTGATAAAAAAATATGATAAAAAAAAAAATTATTGATAAAAAATATTAATGAAAAAAAAATATTGATGAAAAAAAAAATATTGAGGAAAAAAAATATTGACGAAAAAAAATATTGATGAAAAAAAAAATATTGAGGTAAAAAAAAATATTGATGAAAAATATTGATGCAAAATAATTATGTTACGTTTTATTCACCAGCTGGTGAATATTTGTTTTATTCATAATTTTTGGTTTTAAGAAAATGAAAACAGTAACTCCAATTTTCTTCGCTTCGAAATATCGGTCGGGGACCCCATAAAGTATATCGAGGGAATATATTCAAAACCCTCTATCTTAAAAAACACAACTTTTCAGGAGAGCCAAAAAACTGTTTATTTCGCGTATTGTTAGAGTAATTAAAATTCGATATTCTACAATACTTATGCTGATCAGCATCGCGATTTTTAAGATTAAACTTTTTGTTTCATATTGTACACAAAACATCTAAATTTTGAGTCATATTTTTCAAAAAAGTCAAACAAGAATTTTGAGAAAAAATTAGCATCAGTGGACCAAAATCGTGATTCTGGAATTTTGTTGACAAATTCATGTTCAGCATGCAAAAATTAGTATGAAAACATGTAATGCATGATGAAATTATTCAAAAAAAATATTTATAAATTACTTATTTGAAAAGATAGAGGGTTTTGCATTCAGAAAAATTAATTGTGTAAGAGATAGAAAAAACCAAAAATGCAAATAAAATAGCAAAAAAAAAAATGTTTTTGTTCTGAATTTTACACCATAGATGAGGGCGGTTTTACTGAATATTTTGTCATCAAAAAGTCATTTTCGTAAAAATGGAAGATAGAGGGTTTTGAATATAGGCCCTCGATATATATTATTGATCCATGATAGATTCTAAGGCATTCTATTAATGTCCGTCTGCATAAAACACGGATAACACCCAAAATTAAAAAGATAGACTCCTGATGTTTAGCACTAACAAGTCTTTTGGTCATCAGCAAATTAAGTTCGTATGTGGGCAAAATCGGTCCATGCAAAAAAAAATTTCCCCTTAAAGAAATAAACCAACCTCTGAAAAACCTAATTTTTTAAAGTGTTTTTTTGCATTTTTGTTAAACAAATGAAACATTTTTATGTCAAAAAAATTATAAATACTGTGCTTCGACCCAGGGGATTAGAAAATGTCTTGTGGTCGTGAGTATAAAGAATTAATTTCAATAATGATAACGCTGATAATTTTTTTACTTATGTGGGATATAAAAGATTCGGCACAGCCGAATTTAAAGCTCTCACTTGGTTTTTATTTATTTGAATTAAAATTTGAGGCTAATTGGATCAAATAAAATTTGAGGCTTGATGATATAAGTTTTTTTTACATGTGGGGGGGAGGTGGTGCTCCAAAAAAATCATCTCAACATATCATCATAAGTTCTTGTAGTGTGAACGTAGCCTTAAACAAAATCACTATAAATAATGAATGAAATCTTATAAGTCTCTGTTAAGAAGAAACAATTAATTGCTTGGAAATGTTGCTGTCAAAATGTTGTTCTTATTCTCAAGAAAGAATTTTTACATGTAATTTCGTTTATTTAACGATTTTTTTTTACAAAAGATTTTCGTAAAAAAATTATTTCGTTTATTTTACGAAATAATTTCGTAAAACAAAAAAAAATATTTCGTTTATTTAACGAAAATTTTTGTAAAACACAAAAATTTTTTGCGTTTATTTTACGAAATTTTTTTGTTAAATACGTTTATAAATAAAAATTCTTCGAGCTCGAGGCCAGTTTTTTCTTGTAAATAAATATTCTTTTATTCCATTCCAATATTTCGATTCTTTTTTAAAATCATCATCAGGGGATTTCTACATATAAATTAGGTGTAAGAACAATTAAACATGTAAGTATAATCATCATTATTATAAATATACACATAACAACAACATAAAAAGACAACCACAATACAGATTTTGTGTTTTAAAAACAATTGTACGTTTACAATATATACACACACACTCACAGTGAATTTTTATGCACATAAAAAATATGTTGTGATCGTTTCGACATCTAGAACTGCACTGAACTTAAAATTATTATTGCATTTTTATCTTGTTTACTAAGCCTCGATAGTTATTGGCACACGAACTCTCTACGCCGCTTTTAAAGTTTACACTCTTTTTTGTTGCTATGATGTGTAGCATCTCCAGCATGTATCGACGTTTGTAATTCGGCTCCGTTTGTAACACACCAACATTATTAAAATCAGGCGAGTGTTTATTTTGAACACAGTGGTTCACAAGTGCCGTTTTAGGTGTGTCTCTACTGAGTTTTAATTTCTGGTCAGATTTATGGCCTGCAATTCTAGTTTTTAGTTTGTTTTTTGTGGTTCCAATGTACACTTTGTCACAATTTTCGTTTAAATTTCCAACACAGGGTATATTATATATAACATTTGATTTTTCCATTTTATGAATTTTATCTTTAGTTTTACTGTATAGTTTTGAGAGATTGTTGTCCGTTTTGTGTGCCATTTTAAAGTTTTCACCATTGAAAAGTTTTGATTTTTCAAATCTCTCTGATATTTCAGGTACATAAGTATGTAAGGGATTTGTACATTTTGGGTGTTTCGGTAACTTTAGGACTATTCACTTTTTTATTTTCACAATCACGAATAAGTTTATTTGTAAGTTTGACAGGAAAATTGTTGTCAAGAAGGATGTTTTTAATTTTTCTAATATTATTATGATGGAATTCCAAGTCACTAAGATTCAACACTCTTATTATTAAGTTTTTAGCCGTATTAATAATTACTCTTTTTGGATGTTTTGAGAAGTAATTAATAATTCTACCGGAAGCGGTCGGTTTTTGGTACCAATCTATTCTTAGGATGTTATTATCTCTAATTACAACGGTATCAAGATACGGTAACCTAAAATTGGTTTCTTTTTCGGCTGTGAACTTAATACTATAATGAAAACTATTTAAATTTGTCATTATCTCCTCAATTGCACTTTCCCTTACTATACTAAAGATGTCATCCACATACTATACAGTTAAATTAAAACATAAACTATACAGTAAAACTAAAGATAAAATTCATAAAATAGAAAAATCAAATGTTATATATAATATACCCTGTTTTGGAAATTTAAACGAAAATTGTGACAAAGTGTACATTGGAACCACAAAAAACAAACTAAAAACTAGAATTGCAGGCCATAAATCTGACCAGAAATTAAAACTCAGTAGAGACACACCTAAAACGGCACTTGTGAACCACTGTGTTCAAAATAAACACTCGCCTGATTTTAATAATGTTGGTGTGTTACAAACGGAGCCGAATTACAAACGTCGATACATGCTGGAGATGCTACACATCATAGCAACAAAAAAGAGTGTAATCTTTAAAAGCGACGTAGAGAGTTCGTGTGCCAATCAGGGGTGCCAGATGATTTTGATGAAAAATCGGCATATTTTCAAAAAAAAATCGGCATTATCGGCACTACAATTTAAAAAAATCGGCAAAAAATAGGTAAATGAAAAAGAACCATTTTAAATTCATTAAAACATATTTTTATTGAAAAAAAAATAGAAAAACAGAACAATTTAGCACTAAAGGCAAACAAAAATAATACGATAATTAAATCTGAGCTAATATTACGTTATATTTTCATCAAAAAACTAAAAAAATACTACTATTTTTTTTTTGCAAAAAAAAAAAAGAAAAAAAAGTAACAACATTTTTAAAGACCAAGGAAATATCCGATTACCATAAAAATGACTTTTCAGTAATGTCCTAATACTAAATAATATTTTCAGCAAAAAAATATTTTTTTTTCTCTTTCTTCAGAGCTACCCAATTTTTAGGTCAAATAAAAAACTCAAAGATATTGCCCCAAAGGTTCAATATTTGTTAAAAAAATTGATGGATGACCATGAATATGTTCACTTTTTGAGGTCCTAGACCGATATTTCGTGGTGTCACAAATGGAATGACAAACTTATATTCATAAATCATTCAATTTCTAAGGGGAGGGTATAAAAAGTGACCCTGTTTTTAGAGTTGATAAAATATCGGCATTTTTGGAGCAAAAATCGGCAAATCGGCACTTTGATAATTTTGAGGCAAAAAATCGGCAAAATGCCGATAAATCGGCAAATATGGCAGCCCTGGTGCCAATAACTATCCAGGCTTAGTAAACAAGATAAAAATGCAATAATAATTTTAAGTTCAGTGCAGTTCTAGATGTCGAAACGATCACAACATATTTTTTAAGTTTTTATGTGCATAAAAATTCACTGTGAGTGTGTGTGTATATATTGTAAACGTACAATTGTTTTTAAAACACAAAATCTGTATTGTGGTTGTCTTTTTATGTTGTTGTTATTTGTATATTTATAATAATGATGATTATACTTACATATTTAATTGTTCTTACACCTAATTTATATGTAGAAATCCCCTGATGATGATTCTCAAAGAGAATCGAAATATTGGAATGGAATAAAAGAATATTTATTTACAAGAAAAAACTGGCCTCGAGCTCGAACAATTTTTATTTATTTAAAATTGGAAAGTTCGAATAATAACAACTTTAATTTTCGTTTATTTTACGAAAAAATTTCGTGCATTTCGTACATTTCGTACATTGTACGCAAGAATTTCGTGGTACGAAACAACGAAATTTTTCATACAATGTACGAACGTTTTCGTATATATAAGGCAGGAATTTTTTTCGGTGTATATAATCAAAGGTGGCGTCCTGCAACTTTTTTAAAATTAGACACCAGCCTAAAAACTGTTGCTGTGTTTTTCAATAAGTGGATTTTTTTCGGATTGATCTTATTTAGTTATAAATAAATATTTTAACATGCCAATGAAATTTGGAATATTTTTTTTTTCGTAATCTACGATAAATAAGCATTTATAATCCGAAAAAGTAATAAAAAAATTTGGAAAATTAAAAAAGTTATAAATAAAGTGGACTTATTAAATCCTTAAATTTAATTGGATTAATTTTGATTTATTTATAACTTTTTTAATTTTCCAAATTTTTTTATTATTTTTTCGGATTATAATTGCTTATTTATCGTAGATTACGAAAAAAAATATTCCAAATTTCATTGGCATGTTGAAATATTTATTTTAAACTAAATAAGATTAATCCGAAAATAAATCCACTTATTGAAAAACACAGCAAGTATGACACTAAAAAAATTATGTGATTAACTGTTTGTAGTTTATTTAAAAAATTTTACGTTTATTCGTTTTTAAAAGAAAAAACATTTGTTTGATGTTCAGTTTTTATTAATGACTACTTCTGTCCTTTGTTTCAAAAATAACACACTAAAAAATAACGACTTTCATTAACATTTAATTTTTAAAGTCATTTATTTTTGTTCTGTAAGTAAAAACTACTGATTATTCTTTAAATTTTTAATGATTTGCGTAAGTAATTTTTTTTTTAAATTGTTGGCATTTTTTAATGCTATATCATTAGTTTTTACCTACACAAGTAGGTTATTTTTTTGAAAAAAAAAAAATTGAAAAAATTATTTATAGAAATATAAAAACATATTCGTATCAAGTTACTTTGGCACGATGGGTAGGGTGTCTGGCCAGAATGTAGTTGATTGCGGGATCGATTCCTCAAAATTTTATTAAAAATTTTTAAAAAAATGTTTCAATAGAAAGTTGTAAAAAATAACCACCGAAATCATTAATTTTTATTGTTTTCGTAGGTTTTTTTTTTTTTTGAATTTGTTGGTAAAAATAACAGAACTATCATTAATTTTTAATGTTTTCGTAGGTTATTTTTTTTTAATTTGTTGGTAAAAAAAAGTGAAAAAATTTAATTTTGAATGTTATTTATTTTAGAAAATTTTGTCAACATTAAAAAATAAATGTTGATGTTTGTTAAAATAAATGAATAATTACTGGGATGGTTTTCAATTGTTTATTCACTGGTTTTAAATGTGTTTTTCATTTGTTTTTGCCTACAAAATATTTTGAGTGCTGTTAAAATAAAAAAAAAATATTTTTGGTTTGTATGGAAAAATGATTTTAGGGCCCCCTCGCGTAGGGAAGGACTGGTCGTAGGGGATTAAATTTTTTTTTGAGTTATTTTCAAGTCAAATGGAAAAAAATTAGCGGGTACCGTCCCAACATATCCAACATTTCACAAATAAGGGACACTCTAGTGCATATATTTGCTAAAAAATGTACAAGTTTTCCGGAAATCTCCTATTTAATAGAACATAAGGCCTCCAAAAAAACTTTGTACTGTCTTGTAGTCTAGATTCACCCAACATTCACCCCATTGTATTTGCAGCCAGTTGCAGCCGTGTGAGCTAGAGCACAAGTGGCATTCTAAGACAAGTACAAATATTAAAAAAATATTTTACAAAAATTTATTCCTTTGAAGTTGGAACTTTGAAGACCTTTTAAAAGGAAAGAGAATCACGCAATGAAAAACTTTAAATGCAGATTTACTACACTTAGTCTCTAGTTTAAAGCGTTTACTATCCAGGGGGCTAATTATGTAACTTGATAATCGTCATCGTTAGCTCATTATTCTATTACAATAAAATGATACTATATGGTAATGGAATAACGATGGAAACGATACGATTGTCGACTATCAAGTTACATAATTACCCCCCCCCCCCCAAGTTTGTATTTAACGACTTTTTCTGTTTTTTTTTTTGTCGGACGGTGTAAACAAAAAAGTTTTTTTTTTTTTAAACACATGAACAATACCATATACACATGAAACTTGAGACCCCTTGAAGTGAATCACAGATTTTCATTTGGCGATCCCGTGTCCTTTTAAAATGATTTTTAAGTTTCAAAAGGGGTATTTAAATTTAAAAAAAAATTTGTATGGGAGCCCCCTCAGGGAGCACAGAGAGCACGGCATGTTGGGAAAAATGTTGAGGGGAAAATAATAAAAAATAGGTCTTACATTTGACCCCTCTATTAGCAACTCCAAGGCAATTTTTATGTATTTTGTCTTTTATTTTTTTTTCCGGTGATTAACCATTTGCCCCACAATTGCCCCGGAGTTACTTTCAGAGGGTTTAAATATAAACCCAACTCCCCTTAATGTTTACTGCCCAACATTTATTTCCGACATACCTTTACCCTATCTCTACTCCATAAGGGGCCCACATACAAAATGTAATTTTTAAGAAAATTCCTTCCGTACCTTTATCTATACCAAGGGTGCCCCTAGAGGAATCAAATAAATGCATGCCAATATTATTTCAACCCCAACATTTTCTTAGGAAAATTATTTTTTTAGCTAAAAATTATGTGGATCCGAAAAAAGGTATCATTAACTAAAATGCCAAAATTCAACCGCCTCGAACCGAGATGGTCCTGGGGCCTGAAATTCATTTTTTTAGCGAAAAAAAATATTGTGCTTTTGGTGATTTTTATATTTCCTCAAAAAAACTATCCTACACACAAAAAAAAAACTTTGCCAAATTACTAGGAAAAGTCTCGTAATCCCTTTTTACCAATATTTGACAGTGTTGTTTGTTTTTTAACAAACAAATTAGGATCGAAACTTACAGTTTTTTTTTTTTTAATTTTACAAGTTTCCAAGATAATTTTACGAAAAAGATCTAGTGAATTCACGAGAATTCCTTGTAATGTTAATTGCACCAAAAAAACTGTAAATTTACAATTTTATTGGTAAAAAAGCTTGTAAAATTACAAAATTATTGGTAAAAAGCTTGAAAAATTACTAGGAATTCTCGTAAAATATGAGGAAGCAAAAAATCTAGTTAAGTTACGAAACCTTCTTGTAAATTTTATCATGTCAAAACATTTGTAAATTTACAATTTTATTGGTAAAAACGTTGTAAAATTACAAAATTATTGGTAAAAAGCTTGTAAAATTACAAGGAATTTTTGTCAAATAGGAGGTAGAAAACATAAAAAAAGTTACAGGTTTTTCTTATAATTTTACCAGGTTATTTTTTGAGTGTAGAAACTTGAAATTTGAAATGTGGAATTACTTGGTGAAAAAATTCTAAAAAAGTACTTTTTGAAAATTCCGATTCCAACTGGGTAATAAAGTGTAATGATCCAGCTTGAAATTTGGAATGTAGGGTGCTTTGGTAAAAACTAACATTCTGGTGTAAAATAATCATATAGGTGTAAAAAAAGTGTACTTTTGGTATTTTTTATATTTTTTTTAAATATTGATCATAGGCACTTCAAATTTTGAATGTAGAATGCTTCAGTGAAAAAGACTCTGGAATTTAATTTTTGGAAATTCGATTTCTAAGGGTCTTAAAAGGGGTAACAAAACATACATTTGGTACTGTTGAAATACATTTTTTTTACTCGGGTTTTTACTCTTATTGGATTTGGTACAATATCAAATAAAAATTGTGTTAGTAGTTTGGCAATTTGTGATTGTATAATTCGTTGATTACCGCCTGTTATTTTTTTTTTTAATTTAAAAAAATAAAAACAGCATTTCAACCTAAATATTACCAGTAAAGTCGTTTCATTTTTTTTTTGTGGTATGTAAAAAAGTTTTTGAAAACGCATTATGCTGGTTGAGCATCCTTTTTCCGTTTTTTTTTTACTTTTGGCAATATTACAATTCTTTTATTTTATTTATTTTTTTTTTTTTGAGGTTTTCTTATAAAAAAAATATAATTTTTTTTATTATTGTTGTCTTTTTCTATGCCATCATATTTTTTTATACGCATACATTTATTTTGTGCTGCTTCCAAACAAAAAAAAGACAAACATGACAAATGAAAAAAAATACACACCTACTCCTAAGTATAACAACATTTTTATTTTTTATTTTTTGGTGGTTGCGAAAATTTTAATTTTTACTGTTCAAATTAAATTTTTAATACACTCAAAAAAACCTTGTAAAACGACAAGAAAATTTTGTGACTTTTTTTTTTGCTACCTCCTATTTGACACTAATTCCTTGTAATTTTTCAAGCTTTTTACAAATAATTTTGTAATTTTACAAGATGTTTACCAATAAAATTGTAAACTTACAAATTTTTGACGCCATAAAACTTACAAGGAAGTTTTGTGTTTTTACTTGATATTTTGCTACCTCCTATTTTATGAGAATTCCTAGTAATAATTACGAGATTTTTCGTAATTTTACAAGATTTTTACCAATAAAATTGTAATTTTTCAACTTTTTTGACGTAATAATACTTACAATTAAATTTTCTTTAATTTACTAGATTTTTTTTTGTTAAAAAAGCTTGGATATGAGGAGTTCCGTCTAACAATAAGACTTAAATTTTGAATTAAAAAAGATGTGATTTTTGTTTTGATGGCACATCGATGAAAGTTGGCATAAATATTAGAAGCTATTTAAGAATAAGAAATTCGTTTGCGTCAATTAAATCGCGCAAGGGGGTCAAAAGTTAGAGCGGTTTTAAGATTTAGCGGTTTTAAAAATCTTAAAAATATTTTAAAGATTTTTTTTCTACACATTTGTTGCATGCGTTATTAAAACATGCCAGGATATATCATTTCTTCTAA
This sequence comes from Pegoplata infirma, assembly GCA_963921195.1. Taxonomy (NCBI): domain Eukaryota; kingdom Metazoa; phylum Arthropoda; class Insecta; order Diptera; family Anthomyiidae; genus Pegoplata; species Pegoplata infirma. The sequence goes on along the minus strand of OY992536.1, from coordinate 73,333,447 downwards.
AATATATGATATAAATTTAACCCTTTAATGACCAAACGATTTAAAAAAAAATATCTAAGTACCTAAAATCGCGATTAATTCGCGGTAAAATAAAAGTTTCACAATTTTTTATAACATATTTAGGCAATGCGCAACGCGCATTTACTGAAAAAAAAATCACGGAAAATCGTATCATTGTACCAGTAGTTTAAAAAAATCGGTGATGCTTTTTTATAACAAGAAAATTTAAAATGGTCCAAAAAATCTATAATCATCAAAATTTTTTAACCCGCCTCTGATTTTATGATGACACATCAAGTGGGCTTTCATTTAAAAAAAATTTCATCCGATTTCGTGTAAAGCCTTGGATGTGCCAGATCAAAACAGGTTTAGATAAAATCATCGCGCTTTCCGCTCAGAATGGCTTTAAGTAAAAAGTCAAAAAGCAAATCAGTTCTACTCGTTAAGGCGCGTCTTTTGGTGTATTAAAATGAACATGATGCATCAATTTCTACTAAAAAAATAGAAAACAGATTTGCAAATTTCGCACAATTTTCAAAAATGCCATAAAATTTTTGCAATTTATTTTTTATAAACCCGCCAGTGATTTTTTTATGTAAACTCACAAAAAACTCGGTTTACGCAGGAGTCCACCAAATTTCGAATGAAACCGCGAATGTGCCTCGCGAAAAACTGGTATTTTAAAAAAATTACGTTTTTTCTTTTGAACTTTGATCTATTGAAACTCCTTAACTGTTCGTGGCACATTAACGGGATCAATTCCAAATTGTTAAGAATTACAACAGCTACCAACTCTAGTTCAACTTTTTTCATTTTATAGAGGGGGCCGAAATCCCTAATCAAAAAACCTCGAAAATTTAAAAACTCTTAATTTTTGGTTTCAAAACTTAACATTCTTATAACTTCTTACCAAGCGATGAAGCATCTATCAAAACAACATTAAAATAATCTCTTACTTGTACTGACTTTGTGTTATGCCGGAAAAGATTGAAATATAAGGAGAACTTAAAAAAAAAGCGAAAGAAGGTAAAAACTATGGATTATTTCAAGCCATTTTTATCGATTTTTCAACTTTAACCCTCTGTAACTTTTACGGATAAAGTGGGGTAATCCTTAAACATTGCTCAGTCATGGTTCAAGGTCTTGTTTACCCAACTGCATTTACAATTTTTCTAAATTCCAAAAACTGCCGGTTTTTTTAAACATTTATTTCAGTTTCACTGAGTTGAAATTTAAAAAAGATTTTGTGATATTTATTAACTTACAAACAAAATTGTAAAATTTAAAAAATGTAAAATTTAAAAAAAATGTAAAATTTAAAAAAAATCCAAGGAAAACTGAGAGTGAGAAAAATACTAACAAGGGAAGTATCTCAACCCTTATGAACCGATTTGCCTGAAACTTAAAATATATATAAAAGAGACGATTTTAAGGTTGGGGTGTCTCGGCTTATCGGCCATATCAGAGTTTTAAAATTTCGTTGTCCTCTTATAAAACAAAGTGGACCTTCGGGAAAATTTCGATAACTCCCGAACTAATAGGAATATCCTCTAGGGCAAAAATACGTGTCGACTTAAAATTAATAAAGATTATTTCGTATTCATATGGACATCGTAGGTCTATGTCTTCATATAAATACCCCCCAAAATTTACACATTTTCGTGAAAAAAGTATTTAAGAAAGCCGAACTTTTACAAGGTTATGCCACCGTTGGATAGGCATTAAAAAAACCTTTCTTCTCATATGTAAACATCATATAGTTTCTTAGAAAAAAATATCTGAAAAATCCAAAAAACGTTTTTTTCGCCATTTGTTGACCCATGTTTTGAACCTTTAAATCCCCTATATGGCCGATAAGCCGAGACACCCCAACCTTAGAATTGTCCCTTTTACATATATTTTACGTTTCATGCAAATCGGTTCATATGGGTTGAAATACTTCCCTTGTAAGTCAAATATCGATAAATTTTAAACGCAAACTCAAAACTACACATAAAAATATTAACTAAAAAATTGTCAAATTAACAAAATTTTAGAAAAATTGATTTTGATTTGTTGCAAAGATTATTTTCTTTCATTTTAACTTAAATTTTTCATAAAAATAAAGACAATTAAGTAATACTTTACCAATTTTAACTAGATTTATTACAATTTAGTTTACACAACTTGATTTGGCCCAGGCTCCATTGTGTTCAGACCCCATGGACAACTAGACTTGTCAACAGTTTAAGAATAATTCGATCGAATAATTTTACACTGTGCGATGGAGAAAAATGAAGCTAGAGACTATCAATTTCACAGAGTTCGGACATGCTGAATCCAATGGTCCAAGCCAATTTTAAATCTTAGGTGCAGTTTTTTCGCAAAACGTCTTCAAAGTTTTTCACGTCCCCGTGAAGTTTTTTGAATAAAAAATATTTTGTATGCAAAAATGTCGCTGTTTTATAGTTGTAATAACCCTTTGAGACATTATTAAGAACTAGTTGAGAAAAACATTTAAAAAGTTGATTGTTAGTTAATTCGAGTTAGTTAATTAGCTGATTAAGAATCTGAAGCCAGATTATATGTAAGTTCTTCCATCTGGCCGCAAGGTGCCTTCAAAGATATTGGACAAAATTTCCAGTGGGCACGTTTTGAATATTTAAATTTTAAGAAACTTATTGTTAGTGGAATTAAAGTGGACAATATATGTAATTAAATGAGACAAAAATAATAAAAACAAGTAAGAGTGTTAAATTCGCCAGTGCCGAATCTTTTATACCCTCCAACACGTTCAAAATAAAAAAAACTTCGCAGGGGCGTCTTTTTTTTGGGTGGGGGGGGGGGCGTTCGGTGGAGTTGGTGGGGGACACTTGTACCCCCGCTTTATATGTTTACAAATTATTTTTTATGATATTTACGCTTAAACAATAAATTTTTATCGTTATTTTTAAATAATTTCTATAACCACGCCCCCAAAGGGGGGCGGCCTGGAAAAAATTGAATTTCCTAACGCCCTTGGTCCAAGCGCAGGTCTATGAACATAATATGGCGTACAAATGTTACATTTGTTGAGCAAAAATGAAAAAAAAAATCGTAAAAATATCGGATTTTTCAGGGGTCGTTTTAGTTCTTCAAGGGGAACTTTTTCCCTCCTGGTCCGATTTTGCCCATCTTCGAACGTAACCTTACCAGTAACATAAGAGATATTTGTGCCCAATTTTAGGGGTTTAGCTCTTTTGGTTTGGACTGCATCGTTATTTCTACAGACGGACGGACGGACGGACAACGCTAGAATGTCTTAGATTCTATCATGGATCAATATTATATATACTTTGTGGGGTCCCCGAAAGATATTTCGATATGTTACACACGGAATGACAAAGTGAGTATACCCCCATACTGTGGTTGGAGGGTATAAATAAATTTTCTGTGATAGTTAAAAGAACAATTGCGTCGTACACAAAAATAAACATTAAATTTTTTTTGAAATAATAAAAAAAAAATAATAACCACTTAATTTAAAAAAAAAAAAAACAAGTAAAAAAGTTAAATTCGGCCTTGCCGAATGTAGTGATACCCTCCACAATTTCAAAAAGATTATTGCAAAAAACTTTATTTAAAAGGAAATTACTTTTGAAAAAAAATTTTTTTGAAAAAAAAATTTCCGTGAAAAAAAAAAAAATTGGTAAAAAAAAATCCGCGATTTTTTTCTTTTTTTGTCAAAAAATATGTTCGTACTTGTTTAAATCAGAGCCCCCCGTTTCCCGGGTAGACGAGTACCCGAGCTACCCGGGAAGCTCAACTACCCGGAATTGCTACCCGGGTAGTTGAGCTACCCGGGTAGTTGAAATAAAATTTTTTTACGCGTAAAACCGTGTAAAATCTAAACTATTATTGGAAAGTATATCAAAGTTATATAAATTTTAATGGAGAGATTGCAAGGAATAACCTCAAAAAATTTTATGCAAATCTAACGACAACTGTGGCTTCGGCATACAACTACCCGTCTCGGCTCGTCCACTTTCCATACAAATATGTGAAAAACTGTACAATTTTCAAGTTTGATATCATTTTATGAAAATTTTTTAAAAACGACTTGTTAAAAAAATTACATGGCTGGGATCGGCTTATAATTGTTAATTTTTGTTTAAAATTTCAAAAGAATCCGATGAAAATTGTGGCCTTGCCAAACTACTACCCGTCCCGGCTCGTCCACTTTCCATACAAATGTGTAAAAAAGTGTACAATTTTCAAGTTTGAAGTCATTTTATGAAAATATTTTCAAAGAGACTTGTTAAAAAAAATACATGGCTGGAATCGGCATATAATTGTGATTACTTGTTTAAAATTTCAAAAGAATGCGATGAAAATTGTTGCCTGGCCAAACTACTACCCGACTACCCGTCACGGCTAGTCCACTAAAAAAAAAAAATGAAAAAAATCCAAAAAAAAAAAAAAATTTTTTTTTACTAATTATAATTGACTATATTCAAGGACACCAAATTTCAAATTTTAGTACAATCCGATGAATTTTGTGGCATTGGCGAACTACTACCCGTCCCAGCTCGCCCAATCACCATACAAATGTGTGAAAAAGCGAAAAATTTTCAAGTTTGAAGTCATTTTATGAAAAAAATTTCAAAGAGACTTGTTGAAAAAATTACATGGCTGGAATCGGCATATAATTGTGATTACTCGTTTAAAATTTCAAAAGAATCCGATGAAAATTGTGGCCTGGCCAAACTACTACCCGACTACCCGTCTAAGCTAGTCCACATAAAAAAAAAAATGTAAAAAATAAAAAAAAAAAAAAATATTTTTTTTATTTACTAATTAGAATTGACTATATTCAAGGACACCAAATTTCAAATTTTAGTGCAGTCCGATGAATTTTGTGGCATTGGCGAACTACTACCCGTCCCAGCTCGTCCAATTTCCATACAAATGTATGAAAAAGTGTACAATTTTCAAGTTTGAAGTCATTTTAAGAAAAATTTTTAAAAAAGACTTGTTAAAAAAATTACATGGCTGGAATCGGCTTATTATTGTTATTGCTTGTGTAAAATTTCATAAGAATCCGATGAAAATTGTGGCCTGGTCATACTACTACCCGTCCCGGCTCGTCCACTTTCCATGCAATTGTGTGAAATAGTGTATAATTTTCAAGTTTGAAGTCATTTTATGAAACATTTTTTAAAAAGACTTTTTAAAAAAATTACATGGCTGGAATCGGCTTATAATTGTTATTACTTGTTCAAAATTTCATAAGAATCCGATGAAAATTGTGGCCTGGCCATACTACTACCCGTCCCGGCTCGTCCACTTTCCATACAAATGTGTGAAAAAGCGAAAAATTTTCAAGTTTGAAGTCATTTTATGAAAAAAATTTCAAAGAGACTTGTTAAAAAAATTACATGGCTGGAATTGGCATATAATTGTGATTACTCGTTTAAAATTTCAAAAGAATCCGATGAAAATTGTGGCCTGGCCAAACTACTACCCGACTACCCGTCTCGGCTAGTCCACTTAAAAAAAAATGTAAAAAATCAAAAAAAAAAATTTTTTTTTTTATTTACTAATTAGAATTGACTATATTCAAGGACACCAAATTTCAAATTTTAGTGCAGTCCTGAATTTTGTGGCATTGGCGAACTACTACCCGTCCTAGCTCGTCCAATCTCCATACAAATGTATGAAAAAGTGTACAATTTTCAACTTTGAAGTCATTTTAGGAAAAAATTTTCAAAGAGGCTTGTTGAAAAAATTACATGGCTGGAATCGGCATATAATTGTGATTACTCGTTTAAAATTTCAAAAGAATCCGATGAAAATTGTGGCCTGGCCATACTACTACCCGTCCCGGCTCGTCCACTTTCCATACAAATGTGTGAAAAAGCGAAAAATTTTCAAGTTTGAAGTCATTTTATGAAAAAAATTTCAAAGAGACTTGTTGAAAAAATTACATGGCTGGAATTGGCATATAATTGTGATTACTCGTTTAAAATTTCAAAAGAATCCGATGAAAATTGTGGCCTGGCCAAACTACTACCCGACTACCCGTCTCGGCTAGTCCACTTAAAAAAAAATGTAAAAAATCAAAAAAAAAAAAAAAAAAAAATTTTTATTTACTAATTAGAATTGACTATATTCAAGGACACCAAATTTCAAATTTTAGTGCAGTCCGATGAATTTTGTGGCATTGGCGAACTACTACCCGTCCTAGCTCGTCCAATTTTCATACAAATGTATGAAAAAGTGTACAATTTTCAACTTTGAAGTCATTTTATGAAAAAAATTTCAAAGAGGCTTGTTGAAAAAATTACATGGCTGGAATCGGCTTATAATTGCTATTACTTGTTTAAAATTTCATAAGAATCCGATGAAAGTTGTGGCCTGGCCTTACTACTACCCGTCCCGGCTCGTCCACTTTCCATACAAATGTGTGAAAAAGTGTACAATTTTCAAGTTTGAAGTCATTTTATGAAAAATTTTTAAAAAAGACTTGTTAAAAAAATTACATGGCTGGAATGGGCTTATAATTGTTATTACTTGTGTAAAATTTCATAAGAATCCGATGAAAATTGTGGCCTGGCCATACTACTACCCGTCCCGGCTCGTCCACTTTCCATACAAATTTGTGAAATAGTGTACAATTTTCAAGTTTGAAGTCATTTTATGAAAAAATTTTAAAAAAGACTTGTTGAAAAAATTACATGGCTGGAATCGGCATATAATTGTGATTACTTGTTTAAAATTTCAAAAGAATCCGATGAAAATTGTGGCCTGGCCATACTACTACCCGTCCCGGCTCGTCCACTTTCCATACAAATTTGTGAAATAGTGTACAGTTTTCAAGTTTGAAGTCATTTTATGAAACATTTTTAAAAAAGACTTTTTAAAAAAATTACATGGCTGGAATCGGCTTATAATTGATATTACTTGTTTAAAATTTCAAAAGAATACGATTAAAATTTTGGCCTGGCCATACTACTACCCGTCCCGGCTCGTCCACTTTCCATACAAATGTGTGAAAAAGTGTACAATTTTCAAGTTTGAAGACATTTTATGACAAAATTTTCAAAGAGACTTGTTAAAAAAATTACATGGCTGGAATCGGCTTATAATTGTGATTACTTGTTTAAAGTTTCAAAAGAATCCGATGAAAATTGTGGCCTGGCCAAACTACTACCCGTCTCAGCTCGTCCACGTTCCACACAATTGTGAGAAAAAGTCAATTTTTTTAGGTTTGATGTTGTTTGTTTATGTTTTTGTGAAAAGTATGTTTGTATTTGAAGAGATATTCGAAAAGTTAGCAGTTGAAAAAATAATCCAATAGTTTACTTGCTGTTAAAGTTCAAACAAATTTTGAGCAGTTTTACTAATCCAATGGTATTTGCGGTAATCCAAACGTAGACTGATAAATTACACAAATTTTGGCTGCTTTATATACCTTTTTTTGTCATCAAAATCACTACCTAAAATGCGATTTAACATATTTTTTACAACTTCTCGCGAAATATTTAACAAAAGTTAATAAAATTATCTATCATAAAACCATATTCTTAAAAAATTTGCGCACTTGCAAGTGAAACTAACTACCTATCATAAAACTGTATCATAAAACTCTATAAGAGCAGGTAGTACTTAGATTCAGAATATATCAAGATGTTTGTTTATTTAAATGCGACTGGATCCTTTTTAAGCATAGGAAAAATTTATCAATGGTGAAATTACGTTTTAGAACTTAATAGAAATTGCCACACACACAGTGTAGTACACATTTTGGGATAAGAGTGTTTTTTTAGGAAAAGTGAAAAACTCGTGACAGGTAGTAGTTTAGCCAGGCCACAATTTTCATCCGATTCTTTTGAAATGTTAAGCATGCCGATCCCAGCCATGTAAATTTTTTTAACAAGTTTCATTGAAAATTTTTTCATAAAATGACTTGAAAATTGTACACTTTTTCACACATTTGTATGGAAAGTGGAAGAGCCGGGACGGGTAGTAGTATGGCCAGGCCACAATTTTCATCGCATTCTTTTGAAATTTTAAACAAGTAATCACAATTATATGCCGATTCCAGCCATGTAATTTTTTCAACAAGCCTCTTTGAAAATTTTTTCATAAAATGACTTCAAAGTTGAAAATTGTACACTTTTTCATACATTGGTATGGAGATTGGACGAGCTAGGACGGGTAGTAGTTCGCCAATGCCACAAAATTCATCGGACTGCACTAAAATTTGAAATTTGGTGTCCTTGAATATAGTCAATTCTAATTAGTAAATAAAAAAAAATTTTTTTTTTTTTTTTGATTTTTTACATTTTTTTTTTTAAGTGGACTAGCCGAGACGGGTAGTAGTTTGGCCAGGCCACAATTTTCATCGGATTCTTTTGAAACTTTAAACAAGTAATCACAATTATAAGCCGATTCCAGCCATGTAATTTTTTTAACAAGTCTCTTTGAAAATTTTCTCATAAAATGTCTTCAAACTTGAAAATTGTACACTTTTTCACACATTTGTATGGAAAGTGGACGAGCCGGGACGGGTAGTAGTATGGCCAGGCCAAAATTTTAATCGGATTCTTTTAAAATTTTAAACAAGTAATAACAATTATAAGCCGATTCCAGCCATGTAATTTTTTTAAAAAGTCTTTTTTAAAAATGTTTCATAAAATGACTTCAAACTTGAAAACTGTACACTATTTCACAAATTTGTATGGAAAGTGGACGAGCCGGGACGGGTAGTAGTATGGCCAGGCCACAATTTTCATCGGATTCTTTTGAAATTTTAAACAAGTAATCACAATTATATGCCGATTCCAGCCATGTAATTTTTTCAACAAGTCTTTTTTAAAAATTTTTCATTAAATGACTTCAAACTCGAAAATTGTACACTATTTCACAAATTTGTATGGAAAGTGGACGAGCCGGGACGGGTAGTAGTATGGCCAGGCCACAATTTTCATCGGATTCTTATGAAATTTTACACAAGTAATAACAATTATAAGCCCATTCCAGCCATGTAATTTTTTTAACAAGTCTTTTTTAAAAATTTTTCATAAAATGACTTCAAACTTGAAAATTGTACACTTTTTCACACATTTGTATGGAAAGTGGACGAGCCGGGACGGGTAGTAGTAAGGCCAGGCCACAACTTTCATCGGATTCTTATGAAATTTTAAACAAGTAATAGCAATTATAAGCCGATTCCAGCCATGTAATTTTTTCAACCAGCCTCTTTGAAATTTTTTTCATAAAATGACTTCAAAGTTGAAAATTGTACACTTTTTCATACATTTGTATGAAAATTGGACGAGCTAGGACGGGTAGTAGTTCGCCAATGCCACAAAATTCATCGGACTGCACTAAAATTTGAAATTTGGTGTCCTTGAATATAGTCAATTCTAATTAGTAAATAAAAAAATATTTTTTTTTTTTTTTTGATTTTTTACATTTTTTTTTAAGTGGACTAGCCGAGACGGGTAGTCGGTAGTAGTTTGGCCAGGCCACAATTTTCATCGGATTCTTTTGAAATTTTAAACGAGTAATCACAATTATATGCCAATTCCAGCCATGTAATTTTTTCAACAAGTCTCTTTGAAATTTTTTTCATAAAATGACTTCAAACTTGAAAATTTTTCGCTTTTTCACACATTTGTATGGAAAGTGGACGAGCCGGGACGGGTAGTAGTATGGCCAGGCCACAATTTTCATCGGATTCTTTTGAAATTTTAAACGAGTAATCACAATTATATGCCGATTCCAGCCATGTAATTTTTTCAACAAGCCTCTTTGAAAATTTTTTCATAAAATGACTTCAAAGTTGAAAATTGTACACTTTTTCATACATTTGTATGGAGATTGGACGAGCTAGGACGGGTAGTAGTTCGCCAATGCCACAAAATTTATCGGACTGCACTAAAATTTGAAATTTGGTGTCCTTGAATATAGTCAATTCTAATTAGTAAATAAAAAAAATATTTTTTTTTTTTTTTATTTTTTACATTTTTTTTTAAGTGGACTAGCCGAGACGGGTAGTCGGGTAGTAGTTTGGCCAGGCCACAATTTTCATCGGATTCTTTTGAAATTTTAAACGAGTAATCACAATTATATGCCAATTCCAGCCATGTAATTTTTTCAACAAGTCTCTTTGAAATTTTTTTCATAAAATGACTTCAAACTTGAAAATTTTTCGCTTTTTCACACATTTGTATGGAAAGTGGACGAGCCGGGACGGGTAGTAGTATGGACAGGCCACAATTTTCATCGGATTCTTATGAAATTTTGAACAAGTAATAACAATTATAAGCCGATTCCAGCCATGTAATTTTTTTAAAAAGTCTTTTTAAAAAATGTTTCATAAAATGACTTCAAACTTGAAAATTGTACACTATTTCACACAATTGCATGGAAAGTGGACGAGCCGGGACGGGTAGTAGTATGACCAGGCCACAATTTTCATCGGATTCTTATGAAATTTTAGACAAGTAATAACAATTATAAGCCGATTCCAGCCATGTAATTTTTTTAACAAGTCTTTTTTAAAAATTTTTCATAAAATGACTTCAAACTTGAAAATTGAACACTTTTTCACACATTTGTATGGAAAGTGGACGAGCCGGGACGGGTAGTAGTATGGCCAGGCCACAATTTTCATCGGATTCTTTTGAAATTTTAAACAAGTAATCACAATTATATGCCGATTCCAGCCATGTAATTTTTTCAACAAGCCTCTTTGAAAATTTTTTCATAAAATGACTTCAAAGTTGAAAATTGTACACTTTTTCATACATTTGTATGCAAATTGGACGAGCTAGGACGGGTAGTAGTTCGCCAATGCCACAAAATTCATCGGACTGCACTAAAATTTGAAATTTGGTGTCCTTGAATATAGTCAATTCTAATTAGTAAATAAAAAAAATATTTTTTTATTTTTTTTATTTTTTACATTTTTTTTTTTTATGTGGACTAGCTTAGACGGGTAGTCGGGTAGTAGTTTGGCCAGGCCACAATTTTCATCGGATTCTTTTGAAATTTTAAACGAGTAATCACAATTATATGCCGATTCCAGCCATGTAATTTTTTCAACAAGTCTCTTTGAAATTTTTTTTATAAAATGACTTCAAACTTGAAAATTTTTCGCTTTTTCACACATTTGTATGGTGATTGGGCGAGCTGGGACGGGTAGTAGTTCGCCAATGCCACAAAATTCATCGGATTGTACTAAAATTTGAAATTTGGTGTCCTTGAATATAGTCAATTATAATTAGTAAAAAAAATTTTTTTTTTTTTTTGGATTTTTTTCATTTTTTTTTTCAGTGGACTAGCCGTGACGGGTAGTCGGGTAGTAGTTTGGCCAGGCAACAATTTTCATCGGATTCTTTTGAAATTTTAAACAAGTAATCACAATTATATGCCGATTCCAGCCATGTATTTTTTTTAACAAGTATCTTTGAAAATATTTTCATAAAATGACTTCAAACTTGAAAATTGTACACTTTTTTACACATTTGTATGGAAAGTGGACGAGCCGGGACGGGTAGTAGTTTGGCAAGGCCACAATTTTCATCGGATTCTTTTGAAATTTTAAACAAGAATTAACAATTATAAGCCGATCCCAGCCATGTAATTTTTTTAAGAAGTCGTTTTTAAAAAATTTTCATAAAATGATGTCAAACTTGAAAATTGTACAGTTTTTCACATATTTGTATGGAAAGTGGACGAGCCGAGACGGGTAGTTGTATGCCGAAGCCACAGTTGTCGTTAGATTTGCATAAATTTTTTTGAGGTTATTCCTTGCAATCTCTCCATTAAAATTTATATAACTTTGCTATACTTTCTAGTAATAGTTTAGACTTTACACGGTTTTAAAAGTAAAAAAAGCTCATTTCAACTACCCGGGTAGCTCAACTACCCGGGTAGTAATCCCGGGTAGTTGAGCTTCCCGGGTAGGCGAGTTCCCGGGTACTCGAGCTTCCCGGTTCTGACCGCAGGCTCTGGTTTAAATACCATTTGGTGTTCAATTATGTTCACATATGCCAACCAGAAGACGAATTAAAGCATTTTGTATTTTTAGGTTATGTTGAATGTACTGAAATTTTTGAGGTGTGCTTACATTTTCGTTCATAACTTTTGAACCGCTTAACCGATATCGCTCAAATGCAACACCAAACTTCTCGGGTGAACTTCCAATAAATACTTATGTTCAGTTTCAGTCATCTCTGTGCAATATTTTGTCCGCGACAGCATTTTCCACAGACAGACAGACGGACAGACAGACAGACGGACAGACGGACAGACGGACAGACGGACAGACGGACAGACGGACAGACGGACATCGCTAGAATGTCTTAAAATCGATCGGGGGAAATATATATACTTTATGGGGTCCCAGATCGATATTTCGATGAGTTACAAACGGAATGACAAACTTATATATGAGGCATTCCAAACCAAATGTCCCGCTACAGAAAAACATGTGTCCCGAAAATTTATGAATAGGTTGTTTGGATAGCCCTATATGGAACTAAGATAATTACGTTTTTGGTTTTTCTAATTTCCAAAAATTGGCTTAGAAGGCGTGGTCAAATATTGGAAAAATGGTCAAATTTGTGGCGAGTTGCCTTGATTAAACATTTGTCACATTAAAACGGAATGCACCACAATCTCAAAAATTTACATTCTTATATAGTTTTGTATGGGCTATCGATTTAATTTTTTTTTTTTTGAAAATTTTCAGAACCCGTTCTGAAATTTTCTATTTTTTAAAAATGCCAATTTATTAATAAACATGCCACTTTTTTTTCATTTTTAATTTTTTTTTTAAAGTTTAGATGTTTGTCCATACACACAAAAAAACTCAGAAACACGTTCTTCGTTTTTTTCGAGAAAATCGCATTTGAACTTTAAATTTCATAACAATTTTGTAATTTGCTTGTATTTTCTTGATTTAACGTTGCGAATGAGTAATATCAATTGCATAAATATTACTCATTCGCAACGTTAAATCAAGAAAGTACAAGCAAATTACAAAATTGTTATGAAATTTGAAGTTCAAATGCGATTTCTCGAAAAAAACAAAGAACGTGTTTCTAAATTTTTTTGTGTGGATGGACAAACATCTAAACTTAAAAAAAAAATTAAAAAAGAAAAAAAAAGTGGCATGTTTTTTAATAAATTCACATTTATAAAAAATGGAAAATTTCAGAACGCATTCTGAAAATTTTCCAAAAAAAAAAATTTAGTCGATAGCCCATACAAAACTATATAAAGAATGTAAATTTTTGAGATTGTGGTGCATTCCGTTTTAATGTGATAAATATTTAATCAAGGCAACTCGCCACAAATTTGACCATTTTTCCAATATTTGACCACGCCTCCTAAGCCCAGTTTTTGGAAAATTGAAAAACCAAAAACGCAATTTTCTAAGTTCCATATAGGGCTATCAATACAACCTATTCAGAAGTTTATGGTACACGTGTTTTTTTTTCGCTGGACATTTGGTGTGGAATGCCTCGTATACCCTCTATCACTAAGTGGAGGGTATAAAAATGCTAATGAAAAATTTCCAGTGTAAATCACAAAGTTAAGTAATTTTTTTTTAAAACGGTTCTATATGTCATATCGGTTCATTTGAGCAAAATCTACATGACTTTAAACAGAGAAAACCAAATGTCCAATGTATTGGACAAAATGTCTGAAAGTGTTAAGTACCATATTCGCTATCAAATGTTTAAACCCAAGTGGTATTTCGCGTTGTATACCATTCTTCTAACTTTTTTCCCATTTTCGCGATTTTAAATGCTTAACCCATTTCGATCCTCCGTTCGATTTTTCGAACAGAAGAGATCACATTTTTCAAAAAAATATTTATGTATGAAAAATGTAGAATTTCAGATAAATTTTGTGATGAATGTTAAGTCTTATGCAATTAAAAAAAAAATATATCCCCCCCCCTTGACCGCCGCAATTTATATGTGCATAAAATGTAATGTGTGTCAGCAAAGAAATTAGTTCAAGTAAAACCGAAAATTAAGCATTTTTTTCATTTTCGGCTTTTAATTTTCTTAACTAATTTAAAATTTTTGTAGACTTAATTTATTATTAAATTCCACTAATTTTAATTATTTGGCAACTATTTATTTTTAAAAAAAAAAAAAAAATAAAATAGCAAATAAATCCAAAAATTTAAATTGAATAAAAAGTTAAAATATAGGCTTTTCTGGGATAACGGAACATTGAAAAATTTGTCTTGCAAGATTCTTGAGATAAGCGGGTGCTATAACCCAAAAATTTTTTATTTTTTTTAAAAACAAAAATAAAATTGAATCTTGGTCCAAAATGGGTTAAGTAAATACCGACTCAAACAACAGCTTCATATAAGTATAGGTGCACCAATGGGATATTCAATGTTTAGAAACTTTGTAGAAAATATTATGGCAAATATTTTTGTGGAACATATTAACCCTCTAACTGCCTCTCATAACGGTATTTCTTGGCTCTAGTCTAACAATTCGTAAAAAACACTCCGAAATAGGGGAAGGACGGGGATGAAATGTTCTAAAAAAATGTTGATCATAAAATTTTACTATATATGTCAGAACACGCAGAAGCCCAAAACTTAACACAAACACCAAAAAAAGAGCCATGTTCAAATATTTGCCATACTATTTTCTACAAATTTGCTGAACACATCATACATCTCAGATGTAAAGAAAACATAGTTTTATATACCGATATGTTGCAAGATCAGGCCAAAGCTGGGAAACTTTAATCGTCTTTAAAATAAAATTCCGATGTGATCTTGCTAAACGCCGACACACTTATATTTTTTTTTTGGTCTCCTCTACCAGAATCAATAGTCGGAACCCCGTATTTTTTTTAGTGTTGTACTGTGTTATTCAAAAAACACTGTGCTCGAATTTAAACCTTTTTTTTTTAACAAGCTACTTACTGGAAAAGTTAATTCGAATAAGCTGAATTCAATGGTGCTAGCCGTTTTTCGAAGTTAGCGCTCGGTTTATATGGTCTAAAGTTCCATGTTGCATCATCGATTATAACTGTGCTACAAATTTTATTGAAATCGGTTTGGTCGTTTTTGTGTGATTGCGAAAGAAATAACTTTTTATTAATAAATTTAATTTAATACCCTTTTGCCGAACCGCGCTCTACATATGACCTATAGTTCTTGCTCGATGAGTACTATCAGTAGTCACAGATTCGGCTTAGCCCTTTTTCCGTGATTGCAAAATAGGCAGATATAACGTTCAGTATAAAACAAAGGGGCGTGGCAATTTATACCTCTTTGTTCAATCTTGGTCAGTATAGTACAATGGGACGTTGCAATTTTCACACCTTTTTTTAAAAATAATGATCTCATATGGCCTACATATGTACTTGGTTAGCACCATCTGTAGTGAAAATATCTAAAGAATCGGTTTAGCTGTTTTTGCGTTATTGGGAATCAGCCTGACAACGTCCAGAACAAAGGGGCGTAGCATTTTACGCCCCTTTATTTCTATCCGCACTCGGTTAACAATATCAGTGCTGAAAATTTAATTAAAATCGAAGTATTTTACGCCCCTTTGTCCGATCACGCTCTAATTTGGTACATAGTTAGTACTCGGTTAGTACTATATTTGGATTAAATTTCATCAAAATCGGTACATCCGTTTTTTATATATAGATGTCATTAGTGGTGCAATGTGAAAATTCGATTTTGCCACGCCCCTCCGCCCACAAGCCGAAATTCTGAATATTCCCTGAAATTTTATCAAGATCGGTCCAGCCGTTTTCGAGTCCATACGGAACATACATACATACCCACATACATACACACATACATTTTTATATATATAGATATTTAAAAACTATCCCAAAAGCATAAAATTAAATTTTTGTTGTCCTTTAGCTATTCAATTTTAAATCGCGAATATCGCAAATACGAGCGCTAACTTTGAAAAACGGCTAGCACCATTGAATTCAGCGTACCGGAATTATCTTTACCAGCAGGGTGCCCAGCTTGTTCTTTTTTGCGACTAGCACAGAGTAGTTAATTTTGCAAAGTATTGCTTTTATAAAAAGAAAAATTAAATAAAAGCTTACAATTTGATTTCTTCACATAATTTATGTGTTTTTCATTAAAAAAAATCTGATATTGTTATTCTTAGATTCTAATTATGAGATTCTCAGATATTTAAGAAACTGTTTTAGATTTTGAGACATTTTTCCAATTGAAAAAGCTTTAGATCCTGAGAAATTTATTAATGACATTTTTTGATGACATTATAAAATGTGTCATCATTTGTTTCTTCAATTTTGATGACATGTTTCATCATATTGAAGAAAACCTTTAAAGTTATGATGCAATTTGTCATTAAAATTTATGACAAGAAGCTATGAAGCCGTTTTATCAATATGATGATGTATTTATCTTTGAGTATACCCCAGCAAAATTTTCGGTACCCCAGCAAAATTTCCGATTGTGGAACAACTTTTACTTCCCTAGAAACTGTTCTAATTCTTGTGCAACACCGATTCTTTTTACAAAGGGATTGTCCCAAAAGCAACAGGTGTTTGTAAGCAAAATTAGAACATATTTTTGTTCCTCGGAATCGGTTCTAGAAGTAAAATTTGGAACAGAAATGGGAATTAAAGAAAAATTTTGAATTGCATTAATTTATTAAACAAAGATAAAGACAGTCATATAAAATATGGAATATTTACATTTTTTTAACACACATTTATCCTTTTTCGCCTCCAAAGTTGCATTTTGGGCCTTACAATTATGACATACCAGAACAATGATTTTCTGCAAACAAAACTAAAAAACACAATATTATTAGTATTTGACCCGACCCAGACAATGAAAATTTAAATTACTCACCTTTGTTTCAACAATTTTCACGATTTTATCCCCCTATTTTAGTAGAATTTCGTGTTTTTTCTTGGTTACCAAAAATAAATTGATATTTATTTTTTAATTTTTTTGACACATAATTTTTTTTTAATTCTTGAGAACCAAAATGTTATGAAAGTTTAATTGCAGAGAACAAGCTTCACAATAATTTTCACTTAACTTCTGAATAATTAAAGTGTAATAGTGTATGGTTACCGAAGAACCTGTTCTAGAACAGGTGTTGTCAGAATCGGTTCTGAAAAATTTTCCTGGGACACAAGTAGTTTGCCCTTTAATATTAATTGATCTTACAGTGAACAAAGTAGTTCAGTATATGATTTTTCTTTAATATTTCACGTCAATCAAGAGTTTAGTGTTTACAAAATCAAACTGTAAGCGACATTCATTCATTGTATAGTCTATGGTAAATGAATGGCAAAGGAGCAAAGAAAATAAAAGAGTTGACAATTCTTTGGCAAATTAAATTATTGCGGGTTTTATGAGATGTATAAGAAATAATAAAATAATAAAAAAGAAAAACTGAAAGGGGTTATTGTAGTTTTTGTTTTTTTTTTTGTGTATTTACCATAAAAGTATTCTATTAAGAAAATTAAATTTGAAGTGAGCAATCGTAATGTTGTTATTGTTGCTGGCAACATTGAAAATTAATGCTTAGATGAAAAAGGGTTTAAAATGCCTAAAGGGGAGTTTTATAGTTAGATTTCAAGACGATTACGTTTTAAATATTTCACACTTTTTTTTGTTGTGATTGTGGAAAGTTTTACAAAATGTTATTACCAATAAAAAACTTGTTAAATTTGCATATGAAAAACGTTGTTACATATTATGGTTTTCATTAGTGTGGCTTACTATAACATGGAAAATTACCAATTGAGACAAAACTTAACTAAATTCAAATAATGGAGGTGGATATTTAAAGAAATTCTTAGTTTCAAATGCACATTACAACAGTAAACAATTAAGAGTGTTAAATTCGGCTGTGCCGAATCCAACATGCAAAAAAAAAAATATGCAGGGACGTTTTATTTTTTTTTTGGGGAGGGGGGGTCGGAAGTGGTAATTGGTGGAAGGCAAATTTCTTCTCGAATATGTGTTCATTTTTGTGCTTTATGCACTAAAGAAATAGAAGTTTATCATTATTTAAAAAAAAAAATGTTTCACGCCCATAAAAGGGGGAGGCGGACAAAAAAAACAACATTATCTAATTCTCTGGGTCCAAATGCAGGACTTTGAAATTCCTGTAGCATAAAAATGTGTCATTTGTTAAACAAAAACACAAAAAATCATGTAAAAAAGTGGTATTTTTGATGGGTTGGTTTAGTTCTCTAAGGGGGAACTTTTTCCCCCTTGGTCCGATTTTGCTCATTTCCGAACTTAACCTGCCTAGGAATTTAAGACATATTTGTGCCAAACTTCGGAAGTCCAGCTCTTTTATTTTGTACTGTATCGTGTCCTCTGCAGACGGAGAGACGGACAGACGGACGGACGGACATCTTAGCTGTAGGGTATGTTCAGCATATTCCACAACTCAGGCAAATATCAAATGGTATTACACTCGCAAATAGAAATATTTGCAACAACAAAACAGCACATAGTAACACAAAAAAAAACTTTGTACAAATTACACTGTGCAACAAATTTTGGGTCATCGCATTGAGCCTCAATGCCTTCAACGCCATATAAAAGTAGACCATCTAGTGGACAAAATCACCAAAGAGTTTTGCAAAGTCAGTTCGGATTTCTTTTTTATAGCCCACTGAAGTTTTCATTTTTTTATCAAAGGCGTTTGGAAAACGTCAAAAATACTATAATAAGAACACATCTGAGCTTCAAAATATGATTTGATGTCTGCAGTGAAATTTTATGGTGGTTCTTTTCTTAGAACATTTTAACCCTCTAACTGCCACTTTAAGGGGTCATTTTAGTCCTTTTTCAAAAACTAAAAACAGAAGTCAAATAAAACGTCCATTTAGAGGGTTAAAATGTTCTACAAATATTTTCCTCATAAAATTTCACTAGGGGTTGTCAAATGGTAAAAGTTTGTGCGACATGCGTAAAGTGCTTAAAAAGGGTCAAGTATAAATAATCAATGTTTGTTATTTTTTTTTTACCAAAGCAGTGTAAAAAAATATCGACAAAAAACAGTGCAAATATACTTTTGAGCTAAAAATGATGTTCTGATGTGTTTTATAAAATTTTATGATGATTCTTTTCTTTGACCAAATTTACCCTCTAGCTCCCGTTTTAAAGGGTCATTTTTGTCCTTTTTTAAAAGAAATACAAAAAAGTCTATAAAAAAAAGCAGTTAGAGGGTTAAAATGTTTTACAAATATTTTCTGCATCAAATTTTACTAGGGCACGTCTAAGACAGAAAGTACGTCCAACATATAGAAAATGCTTAAAAATTTTAAAGTATTCATTTTTTTTTTTTTTTTGGCCGAAATAAAAAAAAAAAAGTAGTTTGGTATTGCATTTGAGCGAAATCGGTTCAGCGGTTCAAAAGTTATGAACGAAAATATATAAAAATACCTCGAAAATTGTGGTACATTCAACATAACCTAAAAACACAAAATGCTTTAATTTGGCTGCTGGTTGACACATGTGAACAGAATTGATCACCGAATGGTATTTAAACAAGTACAAACATATTAAAAAAAAAAAAAAAAAAAACATTTTCGTCCATTTTTTTTATCAAAAAATTTTTTTCCCAGTTTTTTTTTAATTTTTTTTTTTTTGTTTTTTTTTTGCAAATAAACTTTTTACATCGTGGAGGGTATTAATCCATTCGACAAAGTCGAATTTAACTTTCTTACATGTTTTTTTTTTTTTATATTTCGGCCCAAAAAAAATATAAAAAAAAAAATTTTAATACTTTAAAATTTTTAATCATTTTCTATATGCTGGGCGAACTTTCTGTCTTAAACGTGCCCAGAAAACATTTGTAAAATATTTTAACCCTCTAACTGCCTTTTTTATAGACTTTTTTGTATTTCTTTTAATAAAGGACAAAAATGACCCTTTAAAACGGGAGCTAGAGGGTTAATTTGGTCAAAGAAAAGAATCATCATAAAATTTTTTAAAACACATCAGAACATCATTTTTAGCTCAAAAGTATATTTGCACTGTTTTTTGTCGATATTTTTTAACACTGTTTTGGTAAAAAAAAATAACAAACATTGATTATTTATACTTGACCCTTTTTAAGCTCTTTGCGCATGTCGCACAAACTTTTACCATTTGACAACCCCTAGTGAAATTTTATGAGGAAAATATTTGTAGAACATTTTAACCCTCTAAATGGACGTTTTATTAGACTTCTGTGTTTAGTTTTTGAAAAAGGACTAAAATGACCCCTTTAAATGGCAGTTAGAGGGTTAAAATGTTCTAAGAAAAGAACCGCCATAAAATTTCACTGAAGACATCAAAACATATTTTGAAGCTCAGATGTGTTCTTATTATAGTATTTTTGACGTTTTCCAAACGCCTTTGATAAAAATATAAAAACTTCAGTGGGCTATAAAAAAGAAATCCGAACTGACTTTGCAAAACCCTTTGGTGATTTTGTTCACTTGATGGTCTACTTTCATGTGGCGTTGAAGCCATTGAGGCTAATTTTTCTTGTTGCACAGTGTTATTAGAAAAAGTTTCGTAATCCCATTTTACCAATATTCGACAGTTTTTTAACAAATAATTTCAATGGTTTTTTTTAAAACAAATATTGTAAATTTACGAAAATTCTTTGTTAGTTTTATTGTGCCAAAAAAGTTGTAAATTTATAATTTTGTTAGTAAAAAACTTGTAAAATTACAAAAAGCTCGTAATTTTTACTAGGAATACTCGTAAAATAGGAGGTAGAAAAAAATCTAGTAAAGTTACGAAACCTCCTTGTTAGTTTTTTGCGGGTCAAAAAAATTGTAAATTTACAGTTTTATTGGTAAAAATCTCGTAAAATTACGAAATTTTTCGTAAAAAGCTTGTAAATTACAAGGAATTCTTGTCAAAAAGGAGTTAGCAAAAAAAAGATACAAGTTTTTCTTTTTATTTTACAAGGTTTTTTTTTTGAGTGCATTACTAATTGTAATCATATGTGTGCGTCTGTTGTTATAGCCTCCACTTACAAGGAAGGTCTTTCACTGGGAAGAGGGGAGCAAAATAAGAGTTACCTGTTTTTTATAGCTGCCCAATCACACATTTAGCGGGTCAAAGGGGAGGGCGAAAAACGGATTTTTTTTTAATTTTTTGAAGATGTTTCCCATTTCTTCAAAAGAAACTAGGTGACATGACATAATCCCCACGGACATAACCCCCATTTCCGTTATGGGGATTTTGACCAAAACGAATTCAGTCATAATCCCCATAACGGTAGTGAGGACTATGACCGAAAAAAAATTGGACATAATCCCAATAAAAAATGGATATAATTCCCAGTTTTATGGGGACAATGACCACGTAAAAAGTGGGCATAATCCCCATTACATTATGTCTACTATACTAATAGGTCATAATCCCAATAATTATGTGCAATTTTCTTTTTGTCTAAAAAGTTTTTCTGCGTAGCCGGACTTCGGCCGGGCTTAGGGATTACAAACTCCATGCATTGAACCTACCCTCTCTGCAAAATAAAGGATTATGACCGAAATTGTTTTGGACTTAGTCCCCATAATATGAATGGGGGTTATGACCGAAAAACTTTCGGTCGTAATCTCAACATGGAAGGGACATAATCCCCATTGGGATTATGACCGTTTTTGAAGTGGTCATAGTCCCCACAACTAATAAGGGTATTATATCCGTAATGCATTGGATCATAATCCCCATTTCCGTTATGGGGAAAATGTCCGCGGAGATTATGTCCTGTCACCAAGAAACTATGTGAACATTTTATAAAGGTCGAAAGGCTTTTTGAAGACCTATCCAATGGAGTATCGGTCGTGTCCAAATTCGGCATCGTTAAGTTCGTTATTGTCAAAAATGTATAATCGTTGAGGTAGTTTATTTGGAGATGTATATACGTACGACCGCCAAAATCATACAAAATAATCTCTATCAAAATTAAGCTGACCCGTTTTTTTTTTGCGAAATTCCTACTAGCTCGGCTTTTATACGGATTTTCCCGAAAGCCTAAAATTGTTCATAAGGTTGCAACCCTTTTTTAAATTTGAGATTGGACAGCTAACAAAAAAGCCAAAGTATTAAACAGATATAACCAAAGTATTAAACAGATATGACTAAGAATGAGCATATTTACTTGTAGTTTCCCTAAGTAGTTTGGTAATGCATTTGAGCGAAATTGGTTCAGCGGTTCAAAAGTTATGAAAGAAAATGTACGGACACCTCGAAAATTTTAGTACATTCAATATAACCTAAAAATACAAAATGCTTTAATTCGGCTGCTGGTTGACACATGTGAATAGAATTGATCACCGAATGGTATTTAATTAAGTACAAACATATTTTTTCACCAAAAAATTTTTTCACACATTTTAAAAAAAAAAAAAAATTTTTTTTTGTTTTTTTGCAAATAAACTTTTTTTTACATCATGGAGTGTATCAATACATTCGGCATGGTCGAATTTAACTTTTTTTACTTGTTTATGTTTGTTTGTTGGATAGTTGACGATCGTGATCTTACTACGATGGTACAATTTTCGTCTTTTAATTTCCAATGGGAGTAGTGTCGAATATGAGCAAATCCATGGGAAATTTAACTGACGGATCACCGATTTTGTTTATTTTTAGTTATTTGATAGAGCTTCGTAAATCATTAAAAACAGCTTTTTTTTAATCAATACTTTGGAAGGTATGGGCGTTTAAAAAGTGCTTTTTTGTCAATATTGACTTAACATTGTTGTGCTCGGAAACCATAAGTCGCACGAAAAAACTTATGAAAACAATTTTGTATATAAAAGGTTTAAAAATTAGAAACAATTTTTTTTTTTTTTTTTAATTTCAACAAAAAATATTGTAAACTATATTTGAATGTCCTTTTTTCCTGGGAAGGACACCATGGATTTCCAAAATCAAAACTTTGTATTAAAGCTTAGAATGTCCTTTTTACGCTGTTAACATTTCAGAGAAGTGATTTTTCGCATTGTTTAGCAATTAATTTTTAAAGTTTGTTAGATAGCCAAATATATGATTATTTTCAAAATTTTGGCAAAAAAATCAAAAATTTTGCTTTATTACAAACTTAGAAAATTTATTGCTCGACAACACGAAAAAAAACACCCGGAAATTTTAACAGCATTAAAAGGACATTCTAATCTTCCACAGGAGAAAACGACATTCCAAAATTTTTTTAAAAATTTTTTTTTGAATTTTTTTTTAAAATAATTTTATCAACAATACCGTCACACAAAGTTTTTTTGTACAACTTTCGGTTTCCGAGTAAAAAAAAAACACAAACAAATCTGTTTAAAGCCAATTATTTGATTTTTTGTCAAAATTTTGAAAAAAATCAAATATTTGGCTATCTAACAAACTTCGAAAATTGATTGCTCAACAATACGAAAAAACACCTCTAAACTTTAATAAAAAATTTTGTTTTTGGAAATCCATGGTGTTCTTCCCAGAGAAAAAGGCCATTCAAACATAATTTAAAATTTTTTGCTAAAATTTTTTGCTAAAATTTTTCAATTCTCATTTTTTTTTACTTTCTCAATCAATTTTAAACAGATTAAAAAATTAAGTTAAGATTAAAAAATTAAGTTAAGAGCTGCACAAGTCGATTAAATAAGCTACAAGCAGCAAAAAAATAATTAAAATCGGTTAAGAATTAAGTGTAGAGTTAAGTAGAGTTATTCTGACAAAAAATGCATATTGCCTAGAGTTGTCAATTATTCGACTTTCAACTTTGTTCGAATAATTCAAATAATTGTTTTTCCTCGTTCGATCAAACGATTAAAGATCAAAATTTAATCGATTAATCGAAGAAAATAAAAAAAATATTTTAAAAAATATTTTTATTAACAAAAAAATAAACAATTCATATAAAAAATCTTAAAATTAGAAAGTTAAAATTTTTATTTCCCGAGTAAAAAAAAAAACTTTTTAAGATCTAATTTGATCTCAAAATTGGCTGTATCAAGTTGTATCAAATAATTATCTAATTGTATTATTTTAGATACACAAATATAAAAAATGATACAATTAGATCCGAATTTTGGTCACATCCAAATAAATCCAGTTGATCTTATTTTATATAAATAAATGTAGATTTATATAATTATATGAAGTCATATATATTTATGTATAACCTCAGATAAGAAAATGGAGCCATATTAAATCTTTCATATAATTAGATCTGAACATATAAAAACTCATATATGAGGGGGTTAGAGCACAAGGGGTTCAAGTGCCTTATATTTGATAATGAGAAAAAAGAGGTTAAAGTTAAATTGCAATAAAAAATGTTAGATGTTATCTATAATATTATTTTTTAGTTAATAGAGATCCTGAGATATATTTTAATCTAACAAGTTAAAAAAAATACCGTCTTTTACACCCTTTTGCACCCAAAAATTGCATCTGAAGTAAGTAAGTCGCACTTATACCCCTTGTGCTCTAACTTTTTTTTTATAAATTTGTAAATTCGTAAAAGGAAAACCACATTTTATTAAGAAAATCTGTAATGGTTCTTTGTTTAATTTTTTAGTCGTCATAATCAGATTCCATGACATCATTGGGATCATCTTCATTAGGGCATCTTGTCAAATGTAAACTTTCGAATTTCGTATCATAATACGACCAAAATTCATCCTTATCTGGCACACAAATTAGGAATTTTTGGAAAAAATATTTAAAAATTCCAAAATAGCAATTTTGGTCCACAGATGCTGATTTACAAACATACAAAATATGTTTAACCAAATTCCTCTTAAAAGTAGCAAAATGTTGAGTATGTGAAAAATATAAAAATAAAAACACGATTTTGGGCCAAAAATGCTCATAAGCATCTGTGGACCAAAATCTCTGATCAATTTTTGTGGACCAAAATCGTGTTGTTATACTTTTTTTAATATTTTTTAGATAATATGCTTTATATTTTACAACTTTTGGGACAAATTTGGATAAGAAAAAAAA
Source organism: Pegoplata infirma (assembly GCA_963921195.1). Taxonomy (NCBI): domain Eukaryota; kingdom Metazoa; phylum Arthropoda; class Insecta; order Diptera; family Anthomyiidae; genus Pegoplata; species Pegoplata infirma. The sequence continues at coordinate 73,308,462 of OY992536.1, read as the reverse complement.
TTGTGCAGAAAAATCAGCATCTGTGGACCAATATTTTTTTTTTTTTTATGTGCTCGATTCGGGAGTACTCTTTCACCATTCACCTACTTTTTAAAAATTTGATATCCTTTCGAATTTTAAGATTTTTAAATTTTTCCTTGTAATTATTTAAGATATTACTATATTTTAACAAGAAAAAAAATTTAAAATCTTGAATTCAAAAGAATATCAAATTTTTAAAAATTTGGTGAATGGTTAAATAGTACTCCCGAATCGAGCACACAAAGAACTCCTAATTTTTGAGCCGGATTTGGTCAAAATATTCGGACATGAATTTTGGTCGAAAAGCGCCATTAAATTGCAATAAAAAATGTTAGATGATATCTAGTATATTATTTTTAAGTTAATAGAGTTCCTGAGATATATTTTTATCTAACAAGTTAAAAAAATACCGTGTTTTACACCCTTTTGCACCCAAAAATTGCATCTGAAGTAAGTACTTAAGTGGCACTTATACCCCTTGTGCTCTAACTTTTTTTTATAAATTTGTAAACTCGTAAAAGGAAAACCACATTTTATTAAGAAAATGTGTAATGGTTCTTTGTTTAATTTTTTAGTCGTCATAATCAGATTCCATGACATCATTGGGCTCATCTTCATCTTCATTAGGGCATCCCGTCAAATCTAAACTTTCGAATTTCGTATCATAATACCTGCCGAAAATTATTTAACCAAATCTGGCTCAAAAATTAGGAATTTTTGAGTACTTTATGGGAAATTTTTTTTAAAAATTCCACTTTTGGTCCACAGATGCTGATTTTCAAACATAAAAATTATTTTTAACCAAATTGGTCTTAAAAGTTAAATTTTAATAATTGCTTGGAGCACAAGGGGTTTAAGTGCCTTAAATTTAATAATGGGAAAAAAGAGGTTATAGTTAAATCGCAGTAAAAAATGTTAGATGATATCTAGAATATTATTTTTAAGTTAATAGAGATCCTGAGATATATTTTAATCTAACAAGTTAAAAAAATACCATATTTCACAAATACAAGCACCCAAAAATTGCCTCTGAAGTATGTAAGTGGCACTTATACCCCTTGTGCTCTAACTTTTTTTTATAAATTTCTAAATTATGAAAAGAATGTTAGTTATTTGTAAAAGGAAAACCACATTTTATTACAAAAGTCTTTAATGGTTCTTTGTTTAATTTTTTAGTCGTCATAATCAGATTCCATGACATCATCGGGCTCATCTTCATCTTCATTAGGGCGTCCCTTGAAATCTAAACTTTCGAATTTCGTGCCGTGATACCTGCCGAACGATGGACATGGAGTAGCTAATTGTGGGAAAATTTATGAAAAATTTTTGCAAGGTCATTTTTAGTCTGCAACCAGCGGTCAAAGTTTAAAAAATTACGTTTTTGGACCAAAATTTATATCTGAAATATTTAACCAAATCTGGGTCAAAAATAAGGAACTTTTGCGCGTTTTATGGGAAAAATATTTAAAAAATTTCAAAATTGCGATTTTGGTCCACAGATGCTGATTTATAAACATAAAAAATATTTTTAACCAAATTTGTCTTAAAAGTCAAAAAATGTTGAGTATTTTAAGTGAAAAATTTTAAAAATAAACCCACGATTTTGGTCCAAAAAAGCTGATTAGCATCTGTGTATCAAAATCTTTGATCAGCATTTTTGAACGAAAATCGTGTTTTTTATATTTTTTTAATAATTTTTAGATAACTTGCTTTACATTTTCCAACTTTTGGGACCAATTTGGATAAAAAAAAATAATATTTATGTTAAAAATCAGCATCTGTGGACCAATATTTTATTTTTTGGGATTTTTTTTTATTTTTCCTATTATGTACGCAAAAATTCCTAATTTTTGAGCCCAATTTGGTCAAAAAATTCGGACATGAATTTTGGTCGGAATCTCGCTAACGGATAAGAATTTCACATTCACCTCTTGTGCTCTGAACTTCTGTGAACTTCACCTACTAATTCCATATGTTAACTCAATTTTTTTAAAAAAGTCACTTGAACCCCTTGTGCTTTGAGCCCCTCATATATTTTAATATGATTGTATCAAATTATATATTATTATATCAAAACTTTTTTACTAGGGTTACGAAAAAATGCATACAAAACTTAAAAATAAAATAGTTGAAAGTTAAAAAAACTTAAAAATTGAATAACTGAGATCACTTTTAATTAATGGATGTCGGCTTTAATAGAAATTATTATTTGAAATATTCAGACAAAATATATCATAAATGATTTTAATTTTTGTCAAATAAGACAATTTAAGTTGTTCTTAAAAAATAATCTTTTAAAAATAAAAGTTGACTTAATTTTTTTGCTTTCAAACGATTTGTGGTTTTTGTTTTTATAAAATTAGATTTTGAAAACACTCTTTCGCTAATTGGTGATATAGTAAGAAGAGCATAAAAAAGTTTATCTGTTTTTTCTGTTCTTTTTTCAGATTTTTCCAAATATACCATATCGTCTGATATATCGCTAAAGTCCTTTTTATTTTCTGAATTTTGAATACTTTGAATTGAATTATTTAACTCGCATAAAAGATTATTATTTTCATTACTAATAACTTCCTCTATTTCAATACTTTTATCTGAATTATTGTGATTACTTTCAACATAAAATAATCTAGTGTATAATTTATTTGCATATTCTTTTGTTTCGCTTTTTGGAGAATATTTTAAGAAACTTTCATTGCTCGGAAAATTTCTAGAATTTAGAAAAATTATGAACGTGCCACTCAAAATAATCACTCTGTTAAATTACAGAGATACTCTGCTGAGCCAGCAGAAAATACCATATATTTCCAACCAGCAAGATTTTTTGTTATTTTACGAAGAAAACTCTGTAAAATGATTTCGATAAAAAAAAACTCAAAATTTACAGAATTATTTGTAAAATATTGATAAAACCGCAAAAAATTTTACCAAAAAAACTCTCTAAATTTACAAAGTTTTAGTTAAATGCATTTTATGAGTTAAAAATTTTACAAAAAAAAAATCTGTTAATTTACAAAGTTTAAGTTAAATCCATTTTATGAGTAAAACTTTTCTGCTTCAAAAACATTAATTAAAATTTTGCTAAATTTGCCTGCTTTAATGCTTCTAAATTGTAAATTTATTTTTGTGAAAATTACGAGTTTTTAACGAGTAACTGCAATTTTACACATCATCCTCGTAAAGTTTACCAGTTTTTATTGTAACACTACGTGACAGTTTTTTGACCAAATGTATCTGACACCTAAACTTTATGTACAATTGTCCACTGAATTCGAATATGAAGTCAGAATGGTCAAAAGTAGAACAGTTTTCGAGATATTTGAAAATAAGCGTTATTTGTGTTTTTAAAAAAGATGATGTCACTTAAATGCAAATATCTTCAAAACTATTCGTCGATTTATGCATTTCTTTTTTTTTTAATGAAAGATAATAAAATTACTAAAATAACCATGGGTCGCTTATGAAGATTAGTAAAGAAATGACAGAGTTACAGTCGACAAAAGTTCAAACTTCATGAAAAATTTGATGATTTTTTGCAATTTTGCTCTTTTCAAGTTATTTTTTTTAAACCAAACAATTAAAAATTGTAATGTTTTATTACATAGGACATTATTTTATTTCAATACGAACATTTTGCGCCCAACAAGACCCAGATTTGTGCAAAAATGACAGAGCTACAGAAGATTTAGTGAATTAACCCACTTTTCATTACTAACATTTAGCTCTGTATATTTACTTGTGTTTTAAAAAAAAAATCGAAAAGTGGGATAATTCAATTAATCTACTGTAACTTTGTCATTTTTGCACCGATCTGGATCCTTTTGGGCACAAAATGTTCGTATTGAAATAAGCTAACGTTCTAAGTGATAAAATTTTAAAAAATTTTATTGTTTGGTTTTAAAAAAATAAGTTGAAAAGTGCAAATAACGGTAATTTTCTCGATTTTCTCGTAAATATCTCGAAAACTGTTCTACTTTTGACCGTTCTGACTTCATATTCGGATTCAGCGTTCGGATTTACATAAAGATTAGGTGTCAGATTCATTTGGTCACGACTTTGTTGAAAATTTGTGACACAGTGTAATTTAAGACACTTTTTAAATAGCGGTTTATCGGTCTTATTTGGACGTTTTTTGAAGTGATTTTTATTTGAAAACTGTATTACAAAGTAAAAAATAAAATTACAGATAAGATTTGTTTTTCGGTCACAAGAAAAAAAAAAGTATTTTCTTAAAATCTGTGTTTCGACAGTTAACTTTGTCAAATATCTGTCGAATTGAGATTACAGTCATTTTACAGAGTATTTAACAGAGTAATTATTTTGAGTGTATTTAACACTTTTATACGTCTCTCATTAATTATTATTGTAATACGTTTTAGTAAGTCTGATGCAAAAGAATTATTAATTTTTTCTAAATTATTTATTAAAAACTTGATAACTCCTCCTAATTCTATAATGGATGTGCTATCCAGGGCTATGGCTACAATATATTTTAACTTTCCTACATTTTGTATAAAATCATTCAAAATTTATGAGAATAAATCAAATTCTAAGCATTTATTTAATTTTTTAGTTGAAAAAAAAATGTTCGATTAATCGACATTAATTAATCGATTAATTCGTTATTCGAAAATCGTAATTTTTGAATTAAGTATTCGAACAAGAGTTGGGTTTTGTTTGATCGATTAATCGAATTATTCTTAATCGACTGACAACTCTAATCTTGCCCCATTGTTATTAGCAAAACCGTGAATTTCAGATTGGTTTCACCTTAAATTCACGTGTTGAAATCCCGTTAAACAAGTTTTAAAAACATTGGTAAGCCACACACATTTTTTACAACGTTTTTTGTCACTCAAAAATATTTTTACACGAAAAAAAGTTACTCAAAAACAAATTTTACACTCAAATAATAAATAAATTATAATTATTTCATTGACTAAAAAAAGTTTTTTATTAAAAATAAAATATTTCTCATCAAAATGGTTATATTTTTTCGATTTAAAAAATTTACTATCACTTAAAAAGGGCATTGCGGTGGGTATTCTTGAATTCTCCCAAGTCTAATTTAACTTTTCTGATTGTTTTTAATTACAGTGTGACTTAACATTCGTAACAAAATTTACCTAAAATTTCACATCTTTCATATATAAATATTTTTCTTTATTGACGCAATAAAAAATTTACTCAAAAATTACAAAAAAAAAAAAGAAATTGAGTAAATAATTTAATACAAAATTTAATAATTTTTTTTATTTTTTTTTATTCTCTTCGTGCTTTGAATTCTCACTTAGTTTATATTTTATTTTATATACTTATGTATATGAAAGTTTCAAATCATTTTCATAAATTTTTTTTGGTGTCTTTAAGACATAAATATATTTGGTAAAGTTTGAAAAAAACATTTTTTTTTTAAATGTAAAACTTTTTTAAACTTTTTAAAACAATAAATTGATAAATTTTCAGAAAATTTTTACTTGACGCAATTAAAAAGTTAATTAAAAAATCGAAAAAATTTTAAATAAATTTTTAATTGTCTCCATTAAAAATTTACTAAACTTTTTTAGTAAGCATTTAATAATTTTTTATTAAAAATTTACTCAATACTTTTAAATCGTTTACTGGTGCAAAATTGAGTATTTTTTTACTCAATAGTATTAAAAATTTACTTTTTTTTTTTTTATTTTTTTCTATGTAGACGAAAGTACATGCAATCGATATACTAAATAAAACAAGTAGAAAAGTTAAATTCGACTTTGCCGAATCTATAAATACCCTCCACAATGCCTTTTTTAAAGGATAGTACATTTTTTAACGTCAAAAAAAATTAACAATTTTGATTACAAATATTTTTTTTTTTTTGAGTAAAAAATTCTTTTTTGTCATTTAAAACAAAAAAAGAAAAATGACAAATTTTTTTTGAGTGTAAAATTTTTTTCGAGTGTAATATTTTTTTATTGTGAAAATATTTCTGTACACAAAATAGTGCCATTTTTGAAAAAAAAACTAAATTTTTTTTTGAGTGTAAAATTTTTTTTTAGTGTAAAATTTCTTTTGAGTGTAAAATTTTTTTCGAGTGTAATTTTTAAGTTACCAATGCTTTTAAAACTAACCCAGTTTAAAAAGCATTGCTTTAAAACTAAACAAGTTTGAAAAGCATTGTTAAGATATTACCAATGCTTTTAAAACTTGTTTAACACATGGCATTTAAGACAAAACCAATCTGAAATTCAGAGCTTTGCTTATAACTTTTGAACCAATGAACCGATTTTTCTGAAATTTAACACCAAATAGACTTGGGTAACGATGTGTTACAAACGGAATGACAAACTTATATATACCCTCTATCACTAGAGTGGACGGTATAAAAAATAACAGATTCTAAAGGTGTAACCTCTCTTAAAAAGATTTGAGGAAAAAAGTTTTAATCCGAAAAATTTTTTGACATTTTTTTTTTAGCTTTTAAGATTTTGTTTTTCACAAGCATATTCACCATATGATTAAAGTGCTTTTGGCAATTTCTGCCTGGGTATGCTTACATCTGATGGAATCTTTTGTGCACCAGGTTTACATACTTTACGCCTAATCCACAACATATTTTTACTATTATTATAGTAGGTTTTCACCCACTACTATAAATTGTAAAAATATTAATGACAAAATTTTCTAAAGTGTAAAACTATAAACTCAAAGGTGTTAATAAATTTATAGAGAATGATTTAACACCTTTATTAAAAGACAAACACATTATTGTTATATAATGAGTATTGCAATCATGATATAATAAAAATAAATGGAATAAAACCAACACTCATATTTATTACACGTTACATTTGTTAATTAACGCTTGTCATCAACATCATTTTATATTATTTTCATTTCACACACTCACTGACTGCCGCAAATTGAAAAACGCATAAAAAATTGCATGAAAATATATGAAAAAAAAAGAAAAATAATAAAAATTAAAAAAAAAAAATAATATGCAACAATGTAAAAAATATTGTGCATACACATTTTATGTAAATGGTAAAAGAAACCATTCAACATCCAATACCACCAACTCAAAATAACTTCGACTGCAGCTACATAAAAAAAAATCGCTGGCTGTATGCCTGATTATCATGTAAAAGAAATAGCAAAAAAAAATGAGCAACATTAACCAACAACCATAACTGCCACCATCACCACTACCACCAACATATTACCATTGGACTCATTATCAACAACAGCCTTATTTGCAACACATTCTTTAACCAAATGCAACACAAACAATATGTACGTAAACATACACACATACGTAATCCAACATATATACACTCAAATATACATAGATCTTTAAAGAGCAAAAAAAAAAAAACCTGACAACATTTTATTATAAAAATATATTGAAAGTGTGTACCAATTCCAAAAAAACAGTACTGATTTTTGTTGCTATTTTTGGTCTTGCACCTCTATACGATTTCCACTTGCATTCCAGAAATTATCAATCTTATTTCAGAAATTATGAATTGTATTTGAGAATTTATCAATTGTATTTTAGGTGCTATCAATTATTTTAAAGAAGATATCAATTGTTTTTCAGAAATTATCAAAAGGATTTCAGAAATTATCAATTGGATTTCAGAAATTATCAATTATATTTCAGAAACTATTAAGTGTATATCAGAAATTATCAATTGTATTCCAGAATTTATCACTAGAATTTAGAAGTTATCAATTGTATTTTAGAAATTATCTAATGTATTTTAGAAGTTATAAATTGTATATCTGAAAATATCAATTGTATTTCAGATTTATCATTTAATTATAAAATAGAATTAGAATTGTATTTAAGATATCATAAATAGTATATCCCCAGCAAAACTTTTCGGAGTCATTTAAAAATAACTAGTTCTAGAAGTACTTCAAAGCTTGTCACGATAGGATCTCAAAGAGCATCCTGGAACTAGTGATGTCACAACTAGTTCTAGAAGTGATCCAAAAGGGTAATATTTTGATTCCAAAGAACTTTTTTGGAGTAGTTTGGGAACTAGTGATTTGGAACTAGTCGTACATGACTTCTGCACCACTTCCATGAAGCAAATACTGGTTCTCAAACAACATCTTGGAAGCTGTTTCAAAAACTTATAATTTTTTTCAAAAAAACAAAAAATATATATTTGATTACGCATTTCTCTGTCGCATCTTTTATTTGGAAAAAGTCAAACTTTTTGAAATATGTACAGAGGGGCTAAAAATATTTTTAAGTATTGGGTAATTTGTTTGGTCTTATTAAGTTTTGGGGCATTAGTGCACTTTATTTTCTACAGCTGGAATTTTATATTACAAAAAGTAAACAAAACTTTCCAATTGTAGCAAAATTAGTAAGCAATTTGAGTATTCCAAGCATATAATCGTATATTTTTTGGTCCCTACAATATTTTTTTTCTTCAAAAATCGCTTATTTTCCTTCTAGATAATTATTATGGACATCGTAGGTCTATGTCTTCATGTAAATACCCCCCAAAATTTACACTTTTTAATAAAAAAAAGTATTTAACGAAGCCAAACTTTTAGAAGGGCATTAAAAAATCCTTTCTTCTCATATATAAACATCATATAGTTTCTTAGAAAGAAATGGCTGAAAAATCCAAAAAACGATTTTTTCGTAATTTTTTGACCCATGTTTTGAACCCATAAATCCCCGATATGGCCGATAAGCCGAGACAACCCAACCTTAGAATTGTCTCCTTTATATATATATTTTACGTTTCATGCAAATCAGTTCATAAGGGTTGAGATACTTCCCTTGTTAGGCATAAAAGAGTTCTAAATCTAGTTTTTGTTTTTGCTATACAGGGTGATTCAGTCACGGCCCGCCGAATTTTACCAGCGTATTCCTTGGCTCATTTTATGAAAATATGTTCATTACTAGGGATGAGATTTTCATGCACTAAAAAATCAAAAATATGCGCTTAAAATATGCACTAAAAAATTTAAAATATGCACTAAAAAACCTAAAAATATGCACTAAAAAATAAAATGTGTGTAAAAGTCTTGTTTTCATTCGAAAAACTTCTTAAAAAAGAAAAAAATAACACCGGGCTTAAATAGTAACATTTAAAACTTTATATATAAGAAAGATTTTTTTAGAAATTAAGAACATCTATAAAAAAATTAAGAAGAAAAAATAATTTTTCTTATTTTTATAATAAATTTTTAAAATTTAAAATAGTTTTTGAAACAAATAAATTTCAATTTGTGTTTTTGCTCATTTATATCAAAATATGCAAAAATATGCACTTAAAAGTTGGAAATATGCACAATATATGCACTTAAAACCAAAATATGCAAAAATATGCAATTTAACCAAATATGCAAAAACAAATCGATGCCATTTTATAGCAAAATTCTTGATTCGGAAAGATAATTAGTCAAAATCTTTTTTAGACTATCTACAAATAACACGCATTTGCATGGTAATCTCATCCCTATTCATTACATACCATCCCCGAAAACGTAAGTGTGCGAAATGGCAGCGGTTTGAAAATTTTCGGATTGATGGTCGGAGGTTAGTAGGGTAAAATTGATAACTTCCGAACCAAGGGCCAATGGGATTCTTCTAGGAAAGGTAAGAGGTAGAGCTATCTTTCAAGAAAAAAAAAAGCTGCAATCTGGCTGAGCAAATTGAGGTTATGTGCAAATTCTTATGTCTTTTTTTTCAAATTTTATTTTTAAAAGCTCTGTATCTCGACGATTTCAATTTTTTTTTTTAATTATTTTGTTATTGATTCTAAAAGGTCTTCCAAAAAACTTTCCAACAAGCCATAAAACAAAAAAATCGGGCCCTTGGTTCAGAAGTTATCAGTTTTACCCTACTACCCTTCGACCACCAATCCGAAAATTTTCAAACCGCTGCCATTTCGCACACTTGCATTTTCGGGGATGGTCGTAATGGACATATTTTCATGAAATGAGCCAAGGAATACGCTGGAAAAATTCGGCGGGTCGTGACTGAATCACCCTGTATATTCAAAAACATTTTAAGTAAAAACGAGTTTTTTGTAAAAACAAAAGTAGGATGTAGCATATAACTGAAAGTTGAATATAAATGAAAACTGATATTTTTCTTCCAAATCGAAGTAGCGGTAGCACGCAACTATCTCCGGCCTGTATCTCGTCGGCAATTGGGGTGGATTTTATATTTACTTTATTCGGAAGGTCAGAATAATATATTCACAGAAAATTATTTAAATTTGTGCGTGCTTTAGGGGGAGAACAAAAGAGAAGGGAGAAACAAAAGATAAAAATAAGTCGTCGGGCGGATATGGATACCTTTAAGATTATTTGCGTGTATTGGTGTTCACACACATATTTCCCTCCCAACCATGATCATGTTATTAAACTACTAGATTCAAGACATGATCCCATTTACAAACCCTATCTGGACAACCTTTCGGAAATCACAACTCACAAAATTTAATAATCCATAACAATAATTTTATTAAAGAAATAAAATAATAAAAAAAATTAACATAACTCTAGTTATTAATTCAACATTTAAAGCTATCTTATCCCGAAAACTAATATGAAGTGAGAATTGATAAAAAATTTGAACATTTGGTAGAAATCACACAATAAAAAAATAGTGCACCACAAAAAAAATATAGCTGAAAAAAATTTTTATATAAAACCAATTCGGATATCAAAAAAATATATATATATGGGGGTTTTCGTGTCAACTGACACAACTTTTGAAACCGATATCTTCCGATGAAACCGGGATGAAATTTGCACCAAGGTTAGTCCTATTGGATAGTAGTTCAGACACAATTTTTCAGCGATATTGGTCAAGGACTCTCTGAGTTAGAGGGGGTCGAAATTTGACATTTTGGCCAAAGAGGTGTTTATTCTCATCCATGTAACTTCTTACCTATTGTCTTTAGCAAAATGTGTCCCAAAGAGTTTAGATAGCTATTTCTTCAGTCTTTCGAAAAAAAATTTAAAAAAAAATAAAAAAAAAATTTTTGATTTTTGTTCTTAAAAATCTAAAACTTTTTTGACTTTTTCCTCAAATTGGGCCCTTTTTTTTTTTTTTTTTTTTTGATTCAAAAGAAAGCTTAGGTCTTTGCCTTTAAGAGCTATGGGGTCGCTTGGTGGGATGCGAGTGGGATATCTATGAAAAAATTTTTTTTTTAACTTTGGAACACAAAAAACGGTTCTTCAATTTGCACTATTAGGCGTGGGATAGCTAACCAGTTTTCGATTTCGATCCGCGATACCCTCTAATTTTTATAGGTTCGAAAAAGAAAGCACGAGCCAAAAAATGAGGGCGGTGGGGTTGGGCCATATGGCTCCTCATCGGGGTCAAAATTGGGCGTAAAGAGGTTAAAATCCTCAAAAAGCCCCACAACTGCCCTAGAACTGCCCACGGAGGGGTGCAATGTGAGACCGACCTCTATTAATTTTCTGCCCCCAACATTTTTCTTGAATGTACCTAACCTCTATTTCCACTTCCTAAGGGGGCTCCCATACAAAATGACATTTTTATAAAATTTGCTCCTACCGCTCTAACTGTTCATAGGGTGCCCCTAGGGAAGTAAAATATATGACCGACCCCCAATAATTTTATTCATTTTCCAACATTTTCTTAGAATATACCTACCCTTTATTTTCAACTCTTAAGGGGGTCCCCATATATTTTTTTTTTTTTTTATTAGTTTTTAAAAATACATGTTTTTATAACGTATGGGAGCCCCTTAAGGAGTGGAGATAGGGTGTTATTATGTTCGGACAAAATGTTGGTAACTAAAAAATAATGGGGGTTGGTCTTAATTTTTGCCTCTCTAGGAGGCACGGAAGGGGCGGTAGGAGCTGGTTTAATAAAACAAATTTATAAAAAATAAAAGAAATGTATGGGGACCACCTTAAGGGTTAAAGATACATTGTAGGTGTGTTCGCAAAAAATGTTGGAATTAATAAAATAATGGGGGTCGGTCATACATTTGGCTCCACTTGGGGCACTTTATGGTAAGTTAAAATGGTAGGATCAAATTTTTTAAAAATGTTTTGTGTGGGAGCCCCCATAGGAAGTGGAAATAGGGGTAAGGTATGTTCAAGAAAAATGTTGGGGGCAGAAAATTATTGGAGGTTCGTCTCACATTGCACCCTTCCAGGGGCGTTTCTAGGGCAGTTTTGGGGATTTTTGAGGATTTTACCTCTTTACGCCCAACTTTGACCCCGATGAGGGGCCATATGGCCCCACCCCACCGCCCTTATTTTTTGGCTCGTGCTTTCTTTTTCGAACCTATAAAAATTAGAGGGTATCGCGGATCGAAATCGAAAACTGGTTAGCTATCCCACGCCTAATAGTGCAAATTGAAGAACCGTTTTTTGTGTTCCAAAGTTAAAAAAATAATTTTTTCATAGATATCCCACTCGCATCCCACTAAGCGACCCCATAGCTCTTAAAGGCAAAGACCTAAGCTTTCTTTTGAATCAAAAAAAAAAAAAAAAAAAAGGGCCCAATTTGAGGAAAAAGTCAAAAAAGTTTTAGATTTTTAAGAAAAAAAATCCAAAAATTTTTTTTTATTTTTTTTATAATTTTTTTTCGAAAGACTGAAGAAATAGCTATCTAAACTCTTTGGAACACATTTTGCTAAAAACAATAGGTAAGAAGTTACATGGATGAGAATAAACCCCTCTTTGGCCAAAATGTCAAATTTCGACCCCCTCTAACTCAGAGAGTCCTTGACCGATCTCGCTGAAAAATTGTGTCTGAACTACTATCCAATAGGACTAACCTTGGTGCAAATTTCATCCCGATCGGAAGACATCGGTTTCAAAAGTTGTGTCAGTTGACACGAAAACCCCCATATATCAAAAAGAATAAAATATAAAACCGACTTTTAAATATTCATTATTAAAAAAAAAATTTTAAAAAAAAATTGTTTTACCGGCATTAATAAACAAATTAATTTATTTTTTTTTTATTTTTATAGGTATCAAAAAAGTTATTTCACAAATATTAAAATTATTAAAATTTAAAAAAAAACAAACAAAAAACAAGCAGAAAAATTAAATTCGACTTGGCCGAATCTATGAATACCCTCCACAATGCCCTTTTCAAGTTATAGTAAATTTTCTAGAGTGAAAAATTAACACTAATTTCTGAAAAAAAAAAAAAAATAATTTATAATTGAGTGTAAATTTTTTTTTGAGTGTAAAATTTTTTTCGAGTGTATTTCTTTTTTCTTTTAGTGTAAACTAACTAATTTTTTAACTAATTTTTGAAAAAAAAAAATAATTTACTAAATTTTTTTTTGAGTGTAAAATTTTTTTCGAGTGTATTTTTTTTTCTTTTAGTGTAAAAATATTTTTGAATGACAAAAATGCGATGTAAAATATTTTTGTGACTTACCAATGTTTTTAAAACATGTTTAACGGGTTTTCAACACGTGAATTTAAGGTGAGGCGAATCTGAAATTTACGGTTTTGCTAATAACTTTTGAACCACTGGACCGATTTGGCTGAAATTTAAAACAAACCGGACCTGAAGAACGACAAATATATATGCCGCACTTCAGCACCCTCAGAATTGCCGTTCGAAAGTTACCGTGTGTTTTATCTCGTAAATTCCAAAAAAACCCTTGCCGAAATTCAATCATTTGCTTATAACTTTTGAACCACTGGACCGATTTCGCTGGATTGCAATACCAACCTGACCAGGTAAATGCCCAACATATATGCCAAACTTCAGGAGCCTCCGTAAAGTCTTTCAAAAGTTAGCGTGTTTTCAACAGACAGACAGACAGACAGACAGACAGACGGACAGACGGACGGACGGACGGACGGACGGACGGACGGACGGACGGACGGACGGACATCGCTAGATCGTCTTAAAATCGATAGAGGATCATGAATATATATACTTTATGGGGTCATAGACCAATATTTCGAGGTGTTACAAACGGAATGACAAACTTATATAAACCCTCTATCACTAGAGTGGAGGGTATAAAAATAAAAACTATTTAAATTACTCATTCATTTTATTTAATTTTTTTTTTTACGAATGCACTCTTTTAAAGGTGCCTTTTGGTTATTTGAAAATTGCAACTAAACAAAAAAACGGCGAATTCAAAAACTTGGTCCCGTTAGGTAATTATTATTTTTTTTGGAATTAACTATAAAATTAACAAAATCTCGTTCAAAATAGAACTTTCATACTAAGTATTTGGTATCAAAATTTATATTTTTTCGAGATCCATACGATTCTTCATTTATTTTAACCGATTTAACTATAGTTCACCGTTTACGATCATTAACATTGATTTCCTATGTTAAGTTAACAGATATGAAATAGTTAACAGCACTACTTTTCTTAGCAGAATGTTACTAATGTTAATAACATTATTTACAACACTGTTAATCAACTTAACATAGCAAAACAATTTTTAATAATAAAATTTAAAAAAAAAAACAATAGAAATAAAAAAAAATTTAAGATTACTCACATACAATAGTTTAACAAATCCCACGATGAAAGTACTTTCACGCTGGTGATGTCTACTGCTGTTTGCGGCTAAATTCTGGAGTTAAAATTTTAAATAAAAAAATGTTATTAACAGCTTTTCTTCTTCTAGAGTTAATTTTTTTCCCATTAATTTATTTTATGTGGGTAAATATCAGCTGTTGCAGAGTTGCCTAGGAATTTTTTTTCCAATTTTTGTTTTGGTTATTGTCTTTCTTTACGATATACAAATGTCATTCTGACATGTGATTTGTTTTAGTTTTTGCAATATCACTTTTTTATACCCTCCACTCTAGTGATAGAGGGTATACATAAGTTTGTCATTCCGTTTTTTTTTTTTTTTTTACTTTGAGCCAACACTCAGGGGATGCCCCCTACTAATGCAATGCATTGTGTTGGTATTAGGAAAATAGGTTATGAGGAGGAGGAAAGAGGAAGTAGTGTTTGTGGACGTTTAATTTGAATTTTTCTAGGTCGTAGCTGAACACTTTTTTAGGCAGGTTTTCTAATTAGAATTTTTTAGGGTTTATATGGCCAAATGGCCACAAAAAAAAACTAATGAAGATATTTAGCAACAATAAAAATCTGTGATTTTAATTATTAGTTATAACAATAGAAATAATCTGTGATAAAAAAAAAATATAAATAAATCTGTGATTTAATGTAATTTTGAAAAAGTTTAGATTTTAGGTTAGCAAAATTTTTACTTTTATACAAATTTTTTTTTTTAGACAATTTTAGATTTAACTAATTTAGCAATTTAGCAATTATGTTTTTAGCCAATATTTTTTTTAGCATTTACGTTAGTAAACTAATTCTTTTGGGAATTTCATAACTTTTTCTATTTTTAAGGAAAATTTTAGCATTAATTTGCTTTTATTGTAGATTCTGATTAGAATTTTTTTGAAAGCCTTTTTGGCTGTAATTTAACTTTTCAGCCAAACGTTAAGTTAGTTGATTTTGGCAATGGTTTTGTGAATAAAAAAATATTTTCAACAGATTTTTACGTTTTCCCTAGAACCTTTCTACTGATTTTCCTAGTTCACTTAGCACTTTCATTTAGCACTTTCACTTAGCACTTTCACATGTACACTTTTTTTTAAAGATGATTTGGGATGACGATGACAGGTTTTCGTTGAGGGTTTCCTGTGCCCGTAAAGGAATTATAGATTTGATGCTCCCGCAGGATTTCACAGATCTTGAAGTGGTCCTGCAATCACTCTTCCGGGTCAAGGATAAAATCGTATCCTAGGAGTATGCGTGGCTGTGGTGGTGTGTTCTGTAAATGTACATAATTGTTTTCGTTATATTTTTGTATGTGGGCGTGCGGTGTATTTTTATTTTCACTTATGGATTTTGGTTATTTTAATTACCTTTTATTTTGAAATCAATCAAATAAACGAAAATGGTTTCTGCTGAAGCCGAATTACAAATTTGGATTTTTATTAAAATCCAAAACTTTAATTAACGTTTCCAAGTTATCACTGGAGAAAAACCAAAAAAATTAAATTGTTGAGAAATTTCTCAGAAAAATTTTACACAGAATTTTAAAAAAACTAAAATTTTCCCCTTTTTTTATTTAAAAAAAAAATGATACAGTTTATAAAAGAAAGTTAAAGATTTTATAAAAAAAAAAAATTACCCCACTTACGAATTTTACACAAGGATTTATTGGCGACGGTTTAAAAATATCTTTTAGGCAGCGGTCAGCAAAAGAGACCGAATTTTCTTTGAAACCCTTCTTTTATACCCACTTAAGGACGGGAATCCTTGGAAAAATTCTGTTAATTCAGCATAGCATATAAACACATATTAGGATACCACACATACAAAAACCAAAAACCAATATGTCATCCATTTTCGCCCGAACTCCTCCCACTTACCATTTGACACATCTGCATTATCCTTGCCGACAGGGTGTAGTCAATTTTGAACTGTCATGTAAAGTGACTTTATTAAAAAAGTTAAAAAAAATTTTATTTAAAAAAAATAAAAAAAAATTAAAGTGCACAAAATGAAAAATAGACATAAACAAAAAAAAATTTGTGGCTACAAGCGCCCCTACAAGGAATAATGATTTCTGAATAAAACATAAGTTTAGTTGCTTAATTTCGAAAGGATTCCTTTCATATTAGGTTATTAGAGTCATTTGAGCCAAGTCTGAAGAGAGCGTGGGGACTAGGTCTTAAGATGAACCGATTTTTTGCCAATTTCAATAGGCTTCGTTAATAAGCCAAAAAGAGGTTCTGTTTCAAATTTAGCGAAAAAAATTGTTAATTGTGACCTGTATCGTGAAAAAACTTTTACATGGCCGGACGGACAGACGGAAGCACATCGCTAAATCAACTCAAAAGTGATTATAAAAAAATATTTTTTTGTCTGTAGCACATCTATTTTTAGAAAAAAAAAAAAAACATTTAAAAATTTGTTTTTAGAAATTTAAAGCGTTGATGTCCAATCTTAGATTATTTTACTCTGGCACCTCTGGTTAGGCTATAAAATGCAAGTAACTTTTAGAAAAAAGTCATACAAAAATTAATTTTTGGAAAATTATAGCAATAATTCCAAATTTCAGCTTTTCTATTTAGGCCAAAAAATCCAAGTAAATTAAAAAAAAATAATCATATAAAAACCGATTTTTTTAAAACCTAAATGTACATTTGTTCCCATACATATTTTCCAACTGGGATATTTATTTATAAAATGTAACACATAATTACAAATCATATACTGATATAACCTAAACGATAAAGGGTAACAATGACCATTGTCTCGTTGTATCAAAAAAAACCAAGGCCTCTAGTGGAAGTCAAACCCGCGACATCCACACTTATAGGCTAGCACGCTTCCAACTAGCTTTTTGGGGCGTAAAGCAGCTGTGATATGTTTTAAATAATTAAAAAATAATTTTGATTCACATATCTACATTAGGGTGTCCCAAAAAAAAAAAGTTGTCCGGGCTCAAGCATAATTTGAAAGCTTATAGGGTAAAGTATTTCTGAGATTTTTTTCAGATTTTTCGGAAAAGGTTATAAGGTCGCGCAAATCGATTTTTTGATGAAAATAGGCTTTGCCGACCGTTTTATTAACTTTCTTTATAAAATCGTCAATAGCCAAGAGTTTCTTCGCTACTGAGGTAATATTTTTAAAGAAAAATGTCCAAACCTAATTTTTGTGTGCATAAACTATAAGTTTTGGCAACTCTTTTGCTCATTTGGGTACCCTACATTAGATTTTTTCGTAAATTTTTCATAAATTTTGAAAATAACGCTTTGTAACTTTTAAAATTTCTATGAAAATCAAAAAAAGTAATAATGCAGTTTGAAAGATAAATTAATTCTCTATAGTTTAGCAACAATAATTTTTGAATTCGCTCTTACCGTTCCAAAGTAATACCATTTTAAAGCTTTCAACCCATTGTATAAAACTAATAATAAAATAAAATATTGAATTTAAAAAGATATTGTCTTCCACTATTTAATATCTTAGGGTAAAAACTTGTAAATAGGCTATATATAATGGGTCTAAAACAGTGATACGCATTTTTGTAATTCCTATTCCCGCGGGAATAGGCGCTGCTTGTGCGCTGTCAACACACATACACTATAAAATTCTGTTGCTTAAGCAAATTTGTTGACTTTTCGCTTGGTACTACCCACACAAGCATAAATGTTATAGTATGTGTCTGCGTATCGCTGGTCTAAAAGCTGAATACCGGGACTATGAGATGCAGCTTTCATAAATAACAAACAAAAGTGTTAAATTCGGTTGTGCAGAATATTTTATGCCCTGCAATATGTAAAAAAAATACAAAAATATATATAAAAATGTTTTTTGACAAGGCCGTCATGGTGGTCCCAAGCGGCGGCCTTAAGGGGAGACCTTTCCCCTCGCGATAAATATTACCAATACATTCATTGTTCTTTTTCCACTGAAGTAACAAAATTTTTATCATTATTTGAATAAATCCGAGCCCATAAAATGGGACGAGCCGAAAATAAGCATTTTCTTATTTCCTAGGCGCAGATACATGACTTTATTCATCTTCTTTTACAAAAAAGTTTTATTTTTTTAACAAAAATACAAATTATAATGTAAAAAAATACGTTATTTGTTGATTCTTCAAGGGGCAACTTTTTTCTCCCTTGACCGATTTTTCCCATTTGTGAAGATAACCTTCCTATGACCATAAGCCATATTCGTGCCTAACATCAGTAGTCTATCTCTTTTATTTTTGACTCCATCGTGTCTTATACAGCCGGACGGACGGACATTTTGACCTACAGCCCTAAATTACCACCAAACGTGACTTGTTAGGGAGTTGCTAAAAGCAGTTTTGTGTTCAGCATCAAAAAATCTTAAGGATCCACCTTCTCACATTTCTGTTACTGACCAAAACTCGAATTTTTCAGGTCTTTATAAGAAGTTTATTATTTTACTATTAGTTTTGTACAATGGATAGAAATCTTTAAAATGGTATTACTTTGGAACGGTAAGAGCAAATGCAAAAATTATTGTTGCTAAATTATAGAGAATTAATTTATCTTTCAAACTGCATTATTACTTTTTTTGACTTTCATAGAAATTTTAAAAGTTACAAAGCGTTAAATATATTTCAAAATATATGAAAAATTTACGAAAAAATCTAATGTAGTGTACCCAAATGAGCAAAAGAGTTGCCAAAACTTATAGTTTATGCACACAAAAATAAAGTTTGGACATTTTTCTTTAAAAATATTACCTCAGTCGTGAAGAAACTCGTGGCTATTGACGATTTTATAAAGAAAGTTAATAAAACGGTCGGCAAAGCCGATTTTCAACAAAAAATCGATTTGCGCGACCTTAAAAACTTTTCCGAAAAATCTCCCAAGAAAATCGAATAAAGGTTTTATTATGGGACGCCCTAATCTACATCCACTGTAGATATAAATACAATAAAAAATATGTAGTTTTGACAGAATTAGGACTGATGGTAAGTGCATTTATACCAATGTAGGGGGGTTCCCAAATAGTCGAACCAAAAGGGCTGGCTTTATGTACCCGAAAAGGAATACATCTGCAAAGGGGGGATATTTTTTAATTGCAGAAAGATGAGACTTAACATTCGTAAGGAAATTTAGCTGAAATTCCACCTCTTTCATAAAAAATATTCGAATAATCGAACAGTGAATCGAAATGGGAAAAACAAATGGACGAATTTTTAATAAATTAAAATTTTTAAAAAAATGGGAAATTTCAGAACAGATTCTGAAAATTTTTTACAACAAAAATTTTTAATAAATATCCCATAAAAAATATACAGGAATGCAAATTTTTGAGATTATGTTGCATTCGTTGTATTTTGATAAATATTTAATCAAGAAAACTTGAAACAAATTTGACTCCTAAGCCCGGGAGCGCTTTTAAGCAAGTGTTGCTTTTCTGCAACACTTAGAACTCTTTTCCATCAGCACAAAAAAGATTTAACTCAAACTCTATAAAAAATCTACACATTTAAAGTCATTCGAACTAAGCTGGTAAGTAATTTGAATTAAGCTGGACTTTACTGTAAAGCTCAGAAATGCTTTTTATATTTTTTTTTAATACTTCCTTTGAATTTAGTAGCAAAAAGTAATTAACTTTTTTCAGTTAAAGCGAAAACTTGTAGTTATTTTCGAGAAACCCCACTGTATTTTCAAAAATACTAAAGCTAACATTTTTTAGATAATTTTTTTGAAATCAGCGACCTCAAAAACATAAAATATCATGGTTGAAAACATTTGTTCATCTAGTTTTGGAATCGGAACCACAATCAATATTTTTTTTTTTAATTAATTTTTTAAATATGCACGATGACAGGGCATTTTTAGATTTACAAAATAGTACCAAAGTTTCCGTTCTATCGCAAACCATTGAAAAGTTTTAAGCTCTTATAAATGGACAAAAACATATTTTTTGAAAACTTTGACCTTGATTTTCTCGAAAACTGGACGTGATAGAAAAGTTTTAAGACCAGATCCAGAATCAGCATCGAAATGTCAGTCGAAAACTAGTGGTAAAAATCCCAGAATATCAGCAAAACAGCAAAAAATATCGCTTTAATCATGCAAAAAAGTACGTTTTTGTGAACTTTGACCTCAAATTTAAAAAAAAAAAACTGAATTTATGGAAAACTTTGGAAACCAGATTTGGAATCAGCATTGAGAGGTTAATCGAAAATGAGAGTTAACTCCTGAATCGTCTAACAAATTTTAAAGCATCGGCCAGTGTTTTATAATTTGGTCATTATAAAAAAAATATTGAAGCCTTATATCTTTTCAACCCATTTTGATCCTCTATTCGATTTTTCGAACAGTAGAGAACACCTTTTTCCAAAAAATATTTATGTATGAAAGAGCTGGAATTTCGGGTAAATGTGGTTATGAATGTTAAGCCTCATCGTTCTGCAATTAAAAAAAAAATACCCGCTTGACCACCTCATCTTTCTCAATTAAAAAAAAAATATACCCGCTTGACCACCGCAATTTATATGTCCATTAAATACAATGCAAATCAGCACAGAAAATGTTTCAAGCAAAACGAAAATTTTGCATTTTTCGAATTTCGGCTTTTAATTTTTTTGACTAATTTAAAATTTTCTAGATTTAATTTATTATCAAATTCCAATAAGTTGAATTATTTTGAAACTATTTGCTTTGAAAATAATGAAATAAATTAATAAAATAGCAAATAAATCCAAATATTAAAATTGCATAAAAAGTTGGAATGCAGGCTTTTCTGGGAAAACGGCACATTCATTTTTTTTTTTTTTGACAGGATTTTTGAGATCAGCGGATGCTAATTACGTTAAAAAAGTACCATTTTCCAAAAAAGAAACAATAAAATTGAATCTTGGTCCAAAATGGGTTAGATATGCCCATTAACATGGGTTGTGATAGAAACGAACTTTTTATACCAGTTTTCTTAAAAAACCTCTCCTAAAAAACGAAATTTCCGCCCCCTGTTGTTGGTTTTTTGAATCTTTTACTAATAAATAGTTAAAAAATGGCCATTGTATTAGTTTTTGGTATGGAATCGACTGGTGAGATTAGATTTCTGCTCTGCAGAAAAATCAGTTCAAAATCCGCGAACATTTTCTAAAAAATTCCTAATTCCTTCAAAAAAATTGTGATATCCGATAAACAGATGAAGTCACCAAACGAGCTCTAATAGATATGCTCCCAATTCAGACATTAAACGTCAATCAAAATGCAGGTTTTCGACCACCTCCGCTCTCCTATTTAATAAAAGACCATACAGTGCACAAATTACCTGGTTACTAACAGATGACTTATCAGACAGTATAGGCGTAAATATAAATTTGTCACATCTGAAAATAG